>VZRV01000143.1:63531-75828 GCA_013398115.1 Falcunculus frontatus
GCGGGGAAGATGCCCCCAGGGATGGGACTGGAGCTGGGGAGGGAATTACTGGGACACGAAGTTCTTGGAGAGGAGAATAAGGAGCCTTGGAAAACATCTGTGCCCACGGGGATGAATTGGATCTTTGTGATGCTGGACCCAGAGTAAATACGGGAGAAGGAGGGGGATGAGAAGGGGTTTTTTGGGAAAGAAGGAGGGAAATGAGAAGGGGGTTTTTGGGAAAGAAGGAGGGAAATGAGAAGCGTTTTTGGGAAAGAAGGAGGGAATTAAGAAGTGTTTTTGGGACACGGCTGCGTGCCAGAGGCGTCGGAGGGCTCGGAGCAGTGGGTGGTTTTCCCCGGGGTTATTTCTGCCACGGAGATTCTTTCACAGCCTGGAAAAGAGCTGGGACGGGGTGGACATTCCCTGGAGAGGATCCCACAGCTCCAGCCTCGCCCCCACAGCTGCTGGGCTCTTCCCAGGCCTCTCTCCCTGCTTCCCTGCTCCAGGTGAAGCTGCTCCAGGCAGGCAGCACCGTGGCTGTGTTGCAGAATTCCTGGGATGCAGAGGATGAAATTTTCCTTGTTGGGAGCATCCTGGGGCTGGAGGCCCCGAGCTGCAGAGCTTTGGGGACAGTCCTTGCTGGATGGGGATGCTCCTGCTGGGCTCCAGGAGCAGCAGTGAAGTCGACAGCATTTTTCCACATCATTTTCCCCCCTCATAAATATGAATGCAGTCCCTCTGCAAAAGTGCATGGCTCTAATTAATGAAATATTGATTTTTCTGTGCTCGCCCGGCTCCGCTGCGCCGACGGGGGAGCGCAAACAAACATGGGCAGCAGCTCTGGGCCCCGCACAGGGCTTGGCACAGCTTTTCTGGGGTGGTTTTGGGGAGCCCGAGGTGTTGCTCTGCCTGTTCCTGGATCTGGGGCTGGATCTGAGCCCTCTGGGTGGTTCCAGGGAGGGACAGCCGTGTCCCCAGCCCGCCAGGAGCCCTCACTGCTGGCTTGTCTCCCTCTTGTGGGATGATAGCAGGGCTTTGAGGGGTCCCTGCGGCCCCCAGGCCGTGCTTTGGCCATGGCGGTGTCATGGAGGGAGGCGAGGGGACAGTGCCAGCCTTGGCAGGTGGCAGCAGCCCTGTGCTGGCAGTGCTCGCTGGCATGGCCAGGGCGGATGCTCCCGGAGTGTCCAGCACCTGTCCCAGGCTCTCTGTGCCAGGACAGCTTGGCTGGAGCTGGGTTTCCACCCCTGGAGGGGACAGTCGCTGCTCCAAGCACCCCTGGGTCTTCCTAGGACACCCCTGGCTGTGCCAGGGTTGGATTTAGTTGGGATATTGGGAAGGAAATCCTGGCTGTGAGGGTGGTCAGGCCCTGGCACTGCCCAGAGCAGCTGTGGCTGCCCCTGGATCTCTGGAAGTGTCCAAGGCCAGGCTGGATGGGGCTTGGAGCAGCCTGGGACAGTGGAAGGTGTCCCTGCCACGGCAGGGGGTGGCACTGATGTCCTTTTCCAGCCCAAACTATTCTGGAATTCTGTGGTTCTGCGATGCCTTCACGAGCCTCCACCCCCAGCTTGTGCCCCCTGCTGCAGAGAGACCCCGTGGGAGGAGGGGGAGACCCCCGGGCTGGGTCCTGCTGCTCCGGGGGTGCTGAGCCCCCTCCTCTCCTGCCTCTGCCTCTATTCTGTCACTTCCAGCTGCGGGGCTTTGATGAAATCCCGGCCGTTCCCATCTGTTCCGGCGGGCGCGGAGCCCCCCGGGGATCTGGGTCGTGCCAGGGGGGGCTCTTGGGGGCTGTGCCCCCCCACCCAGGACAGCCGGACACAGCCCTGGCACAGTCGGGGGGGGGGGAGGGGGGGAGTCCCAGCGTGGGGTCCTGGAGGAGGCAGGAGGGGAATGTCCCTGGTCTCCCCCAGGGCGGGGGTCCCGGCGGTACCCCGGGGAGGGAGGAGGGGTCTGTCCCCTCTGGGGTGTCCCCGTGTTGTCCCCCAGGGCGGGGGTGGCATCCTTGCTGTGTTTAACCTCTCCCCACGCTAATTCCTTAACGAGGCCAAGCCCGGGGCAAGGTGTTAATTGCGTTAATTGCGTGGGTGTCGGAGCCTCGTCCTCAGCTGCGTCCGACCTGGAGTTTGGACAAGAGCGGCTTGGAGCGGCCTAATCCCCTAATTACGGTGTGGCAGGACAAAGGCTCGTTAACCAAATTAAAACAAGCCGAGGGATGGATTCCCAGAGCTGTGGCCTCGCTGCGGGGATGTGACAGGGACGTGTCCCCTGGCACGGGTAGGGTTCTGCTCATCCCGTGCCATCCCCAGCGTCCCGGGGGTCCCTGCTCAGCTCCCATCGTGCCAGGCTCTGGAGAGAGCAGGGGAGGAGTCAGGGAAGAGCAAAGAGCAGGAAAAACGTGGCTGGTGAGGATGGGGAAGTTCCTGGGGATGGTTTTAATCCCAGTTTGATGTTTCTCTGGAAATCTTGGGAGTGAGCAGGGAGGGACTCGGGGAATCCCAGAATGGCTTGGGTTGAAGGGACCTTAAAGGACCCAGTGCCACCCCCACCATGGCAGGGACACCTTCCACTATCCCAGGCTGCTCCAAGCCTGGCCTTGGGCACTTCCAGCAATCCAGGGGCAGCCACAGCTTCTCTGGGCACCCTGTGCCAGGGCCTCCCTACCCTCACAGGGAGGAATTCCTTCCCAAAAATTCCTTCCAGCCCAGCCTTTCCTCGAGTTTAACAGAAAAGCCCAGCCTCATCCTGCCCTCCTCCAAAACCTTCCTGCGACAGCTTTGGGGAGTTGGTGATGGGAGCAAAAGGATGAATTTCCCTTCACCTTGTGCGTGAAAAATGAGGAAATTCAGGTGTTTTTCAGCGCTCTCCGTTTTCCTCCCTCTCCGTCTGCCAGGCCCGGGGATTGTGCCGTGTCCCCCTTGTCCCTCTGCAGCTCCGCTTCCCGAAAATAGCTGTCCTTGGGCCGGCGGGGGTTATCTGATCCTGGAGCTGCTCTTCCCTGCCCTTGGGCTGCTCCTCCAGGAGCCTGAGGGAAGAGGAGGATGAGGAGGAGCTGAGGGAACAGCCCGGGGAAGGGACAAGGAGCGGGTCCTTCCCTTTAGGAACGACACCGAGAGCGGGACGCTGACACCCCGCAGGTGGCACTGCATGGCCCGGAGGTGCCTTTGCCGGGATGGAGGTGGCCACGGGAGCGTCCCAGTGCCAGCAGTGCCTGGCACAGAGCCCCCGGGGTGTGGGCCCGGCTCGCTGGCACTGCCAGGGCTGTGGGGCAGGGCTCGGTGCCTCCCCGGGTGTCTCCTGCTGATCCAGGATCCCCCTGCTCTGCCGGGCTCTGCTCGTGTCAGGATCCTCCAGCAGCCCTGAGGCCGTGCCGGTCTCCCCATGAGCTGCCGTGGGGACAGCAGTGTCCCCTGTCCCCGTGGGTGCTGCAGGACTGATCCCAGCCTGATTCCCTGCAGGGAAACGGGATCACAGGGATAAAACCCATGTCCCTGTGGGTCAGAGGACACACAGAGCTGTGCTCAGGTGGCTTTTGGGGACACTGCTGCTCCTGGGATGCCTGGGGACACTCTGGAGGGAGGTGACACCCCCTAATTGTCCCTCTCTGCCCGCAGAGAGCCAGCCCACGACGTCGGACGAGACCGTGGTGGCTGGGGGCACAGTGGTGCTCAAGTGCCAGGTGGAGGACCCCGATGACTCCTCGCTGCAGTGGTCCAACCCTGCCCAGCAGACTCTGTACTTCGGGGAAAAACGAGGTAAAACCCCACAGCCGGAGCCCTGAGGGGACAGCGAGGAGCTGCCTCACAGGGTGATGTCCCCTCCTGCTGCCACACCCGGGGGATGGGGTGGTGGCAGCGAGCCCTTTGTCCCCTTTTCCCTTAGCCCTACGGGATAACAGGATCCAGCTGGAGAGATCCACCCCCAACGAGCTGACCATCAGCATCAGCGACGTGGTGCTGGCCGACGAGGGCGAGTACACCTGCTCCATCTTCACCATGCCCGTGCGGACGGCCAAGGCCCTGGTCACCGTGCTGGGTAGGACACGGGGACAGTCCCCCTGTCCCCCATCCCCTCCCACATCCCGTTATCTCACCCTCAGTGTGTTCTCTGTGTGTGTGTCGCACCCAGCTCACAGATTTATGGGTTTTGCCTCCTCTTCTTCCTCCAGGAATCCCCCAGAAACCCCAAATCTTCGGCCACGAGCAGCCCATCGATGAGGAGAAGGTGGCCCGGCTCATCTGCCGCTCATCCGGCAGCAAACCCGCGGCACATCTGCGCTGGAGGAAGGGCAACAGGGAGCTCAAGGGTGGGTAGCCCCATCCTGGGGGTTGGCACCGCTGGGGGACACTGTGGGGTGACAGGAAGGTGCCCTGGACCACACTCGTGGGACGGGGACAGCATGACATCACCTCGTGCCTCTGCTGGGGTCCCATGTGTCCCTGAGTGTCCCCTGTCCCCACAGACTCGGGCACCGAGGTGGTGGAGGACCCCAACGGCAAGACCTTCACGGTGACCAGCAGGGTGGAGTTCCGTGTCACCAAGGAGGACAACGAGGCTGAGGTCACCTGCACGGTGGACCACGAGTCCCTGCAGAACTCGGAGAGGTCGACCACGCAGAAGCTGCAGGTCCACTGTACGTGGGGGGGACATTTTGGGGGCCATGGGGGTTCAGCAGACCCCACACAGGTGGTCTGGCTTGTCCCCAAGGGCACAGTGACACTGCCCCTGCACGGTGACGCTTCCCTCAGCTTCCCGCTCCTGTCCCTGTGTCCTGCTTGTCCCCATGTCCCACAGACCTGTCCCTGCTCCCTGCCTGCGCCACCTCCCTTGTCCTGCCCCCCTTCCCCTTTCCCTGCCTGTTCCCTGTGGTGGTGACAGGGTGAGGGATGTGGGAGCATCCCCCGAGTGCTGCCCCCACCTGTGAGTGCTGTCACTCCACAGCTCTGCACACCCAGAACTGTTCCAGGGGCAAGTTTTGGTGTTCCAGGGGCAAGTTTTGGGGTGCTAGGGGCAGGTTTTGGGGTGCCAGGGCAGGATTTGGGATGCCAGGGGAAGGGTTCAGGGTGCTAAGGCAGAGATTTTGGGGTGCCAGGGCAGGATTTGGGATGCCAGGGGAAGGGTTCAGGGTGCTAAGGCAGAGATTTTGGGGTGCCAGGGCAGGATTTGAGGTTCCAGATGCAGGATTTGGGGTGCCAGGGCAGGTTTTACAGTTCCAGGGGCAAGTTTTAGGGTGCCGGGGCAGGATTTGGGGTGCCAGATGCAGGATTTGAGATGCCAGGGCAGGATTTGGGATACCAGGACAGGTTTTAGAGTTCCAGGTGCAGGATTTGGGGTGCCAGGTGCTCACCCCGCTGTTCCTCTCCCCCTTTTCCAGACAAGCCGACAGCGAAGATCGAGCCACACCCGCAGTACCCGCGGGAGGGGGAGAAGCTGCAGCTGCAGTGCGACGGGCAGGGCAACCCCATGTAAGGCCTTCCTCACCTCCCTCCTCCTCCTCAGGGCCCGGCCAACCTCCCCTCCCTCTTCTGGGCTCCCGAACCCCACAGCGAGCCCCGCCCGGAGCTGGGCAGGCGCTGTGGGGCTGCTTTGGGGTCAGGTGTTCCGTGGAGAGCGGACGAAGCTCCCGGTCCCCTCCAGGAGCAGCAGAGCCACCCTGGCTTGTCCCTAAATGGGACATTGTCCCCCTCTTTGTCCTGGGGTGCCCATCCCGGGGTGCCTAACCCCCATCTCGGGGTGCTGACCCCCGTCCCGGGGTGCCTGGCCTCCATCCCAGGGTGCCTGAACCCCATCCCTAGGTGCTGACCCCCGTCCCGGTGTCCTCACCCCCATCCCGGGGTGCTGACCCCCGTCCCAAGGTGCCCATCCCGGGGTGCCCATCCCAGTGTCCTGACCTCTGTCCCAGTGTCATCTCATCTCCATCCTGGGGTGCTGACCCCCATCCTGGGGTGCTGACCCCTGTCCCAAGGTGCCCATCCCAGGGTGCCTGACCCCTGTCCCGAGGTACCCATCCCAGTGTCCTGACCCCAATCCCGGTGTCCTGACCCCCGTGCCATCCCTCAGCCCGCAGGAGTTCCTCTGGGAGAAGGAGGGCAGCGACGCGCCCCTGCAGCTCAGCTCCGACAGCGTCCTCATCTTCCCCTTCCTCAACAAGAGTGATAGTGGCACCTACGTGTGCACGGCCACCAGCTCCATGGGCAGCGTGGTGGCCAAGTACAACCTGGACGTCAGCGGTGAGTGCGGCGTGGCCGGAGCGGCTGGAGCGTCCTGGTGAAGGGGTCACTGCATCCCATGTGCCCGGGAAGTGTCACCGTGTCACCCCCGACGCCCGTCCTCGGGTGGGAGGGGGCAGCTCCTGTGGCTCCCTGTGTGGTGCTGTCCCTCGGTCTGCCCTGACCGTGCTCTGCTTGTCCCCGTGTCCCTGTGCCGTGTGTCACATGTGGGACAGGGCTGGCATGGTCAGAGTGTCCCCATGTCCCCTGTGTCACACATGGACAGGGCTGTGTCTGTCCCCATGTCCCCATGCCATGTGTCACACGTGGGACAGGGCTGTGTGTCTGTCCCTGTGTCCCCATGTCCCCATGCCATGTGTCACAGTGGGGCAGGGCTGTGTGGCACTGCCCGTCCCCAACCCCTGCTGCCACCCCAGCTCCCAATGCCTCCCCCAGCCCTTTCCCATGCGCTGTGATCCCGAATCCCTGGCATTTTCCCTGGATTTGGGCTGCTCCTGCTCTCCTCCCACCTCTCTCCATCTCTCCTTCCCCACCCTGTCCCCGCTCCCTTCCCTCACTCCTGGGCACTCAGTGCCCTCCCCCTGCAGCTCATGGCAGCATTGGCACCTCTGGCACGTTGTCCCCTGTGTCCCCTCCCTCTGCCTGGCTCTGCAGTCCCCCCCGTGTCACCCTCTGTGTGTCCCCCTGTCCCCTGTGCAGTGTCCTGCGAGCACCCAGAGCTCTCTGCATCCACGCCGGACCTCGCCCCGGCTGCTGCCCACGGCAGGTGGCACCCGCTGTCCCTCGCCCGCCCGGTGTCGCCACTGCTGTCACAGCACACGAGCTCCGTGCCCAGGCTCAGTTCCCCGTGTGGAATCCTCACTTTTGTCCCTAAAGCCGCTCGTGTCTCAGGCACCGAGAGCCACCGCCGTGCCCAGCTGAGCCCTCCAGCCTGCCCACCTCGGTGCCACCCTGACCCTGCGGTCCCCAAGGGTATGCACAGGTGGCACCCGGTGGTGGGTGACACTTCCCCAGCGTCCCTCAGGGGTCACCGGGGTCTTCCATGGGGGAAGATGCTCACGGTGTCCCACAGGCTGGTGGCAGGAGCAGAGCAGTGGGACCTGTGGGGTCACGGCCGGCCCTGCAGAGGGTTCCCCCCACCCGCCGGGCTCTGTCACCTCGCTGGCCCCTCCCAGCGTTGACTGGTGTCCTGTGTTTTTGTTGTCCTCCCCAGATGTTCCCCAGCTCCCCACCCCACACGTTCACTCCACTCCAGCCCCTCCGCCGGGCCCTTCCCAGCCCATCTCTCATGCTTCCATGGCCTCCGCTCCATCCTTCACTCCAGCTCCCATCCAAGGTACCGTAAGCTCCTTTTTTGTCTCTTTGCGGACCCGCTGCTCCCCAGCCCGGCCAGAGGAGCTCCACAGGAGGACGGTGGAGCGTGGGGACAGCCTGGGGACAGCCCTGCCGGGTGCCCAGCCCGGCTCCACTCCCTCGGTGTGTGTGGATTTTGGCGTTTCCCAGGAGGAGCCCCCGGGGGCCGTTCCCGGCGCATCGTGGCAGCAGCTCCCTGAGCTGCCCCTTGTCCTGTGTGTCCGTGTCATGTGTTGTCCCTCTGTCCTGCTGCCTCCCCTGTGTGTCCTGTCCTCCCCTGTGTGGCTCTGTCCCCACCCTCAGCTGACGGGGGCACAGCGGGAGGAGGATTTGTCGCTGTGCCCCAGGATTCCAGCACGGATCCTGGACTTGGGACCAGCTTTGGGCATCCTTGGGGTGCCATCACCTCTCGGGGTGCCAGCCTGTGTGTCACCTTCCACCCACGCCTGCTCGTCCTCCCTTTTCGGGGCCAAAATCCCACTGTGGAAGATGGGATTTCCCCTTGGCTTCCCCCGCTGCCTCCCGTGTTCTCGCTGACGGGATCTGGAGCAGGATGGAGCTGCTGGCCCAGGATGGAGCCCCCGGGGGGAGCAGCAGCCTCTGCCCCCCCACCCCCCACAGGGTCTCAGCCCCTTCTCTCTTCTCTCCCCCCTCCTTGGGCAGACGCCAGCCCGGTGCCCTCGACCTCGAGCACGTACCACGCGATGATCGGCGGCGTGGTGGCCGTCATCGTCTTCCTGCTGCTCAGCCTGCTCATCGTGCTGGGACATTACCTGATCAGGCACAAAGGTACGGCCTGGGGGGGCTGCAGGGGGGCTCGGGGAGCCCCTCGGGGCAGCAGGGGGTGGAGGGAGGCAGCTCCTGGTCCTGAGGCCTGAGAGGAAGCGGCGGAGTCCCCCCGGGTCTGGGGGTCCTGCCCGGCATGGGAATGTCAGTGGGGAGGCAGCTCCCAGCCCGTTCTCCATCCCTGCTCCGCACCCACCATCCTGGGATCGTGTCTGTCCCCATCTGCCCCCCACCTCCTCCCTCTTCCTGCCACTCCCTGCACCTTCCTCCTCCTCCTTTCCCTCCACCTGCCCTTTTCATGCCCGGCAGGTTTGTGCCCAAGCCCCCAGGACACGGTGCCACCTCGCCATCGGCCACCCCCTGAGGTGATGTGTGAGTAGAGCCCCCCACCCTGCTCTGGGGGCAGCTGGGACCCCCTGCTTTGCCAGGAGGGCTGGGTGGGAGGGCAGGAGCCTGACGGGCAGTGGTCACTCCGCAAGTGGACGCTGCTACAAACTCCTGGAGCACCCCCAGTGAGTCTCCATCCCATCTCATCCCATCCCATCCCAGTGACTTTTCCATTGCAGCCAGGCCCAATGGAGCCCTCCAGGCAGCCCAACCTCCTCGTTTGTGTGGGAGGGGGCACTGGCAGAGCCCCCTGTGACCCCCAGCCCTGTTCACCCCCCCCTCCAGGCACGTACCTGACCCATGAGGCCAAGGGCTCGGACGATGCTCCGGACGCCGACACCGCCATCATCAACGCCGAGGGCGGCCAGGCCGGTGGCGACGACAAGAAGGAATATTTCATCTAAAGGGGTCAGAGAGAGAAAGAGAGAGAGCGAGAGAGCGAAAAATGGAGCCAAGAGAACCCCGATGGCAATGGCAACCAGACCACAAACCCCACAAAACCCAACAGATTTTCTCTGGCGCCCGGCACGGGCGGACGGACGGACAGAGGGATGGCGGGACAGAGAGCAGGGAGAGCCACCGGCCTCGAGGCGCTGCCGACGCCTCTTGAACTTGTACAAATCGTTCACTCTGACAGCGAGAGCCCCGGCCCCGTTTGCTTGCTTGCACCTCCATCCCCACGCCCCGAACCCACAGACCGACCCATGAGTGAGCGACTTCTTCTTCCTCCTCCTCCTTCTCCTCCCTTCAGACCTTTTGCTTTGGTTTCGTGGCTGCTCTTTGCTTCGGGCCCTTGGTTGGGGGTGTTGGGCTGGGGTCGATGTAGCTCTTCCCTTTGTTTCTCTCCGTTTTTGGTTTCTTTGACATCCAAGGATAAAATCAGCTCTGGGCTCGCCGGGGCCAAGCTCGGGACCCTGGGTGTCCCCGTTGTCCCCATTCCCAGCCCCGTGGGGGTGGCTCCAGCTGGGAGCAGAGCATGAGCCTGCCCCGCTTTTATCCTTGGTGGTTCTTGTGGAGCAGTGTCCATGCGGGAGCAGAGCTGTCCTCGTGCAGTCAGTGTGTGATGAAAGGGGGTGACAGTCCAGGGTGGGACCCCCGGAGACACCAGGAGCCCCCACAGCTCCCCGGGCCCACCCCCGTGGGGGGGGGGAGGGCTGAGGTTTGTTTTGGGGGGTGGGGAGGCGAATCCAGAGGGAAAGGCCCTGATTTTCTTTTAAATTTTTTTCCCTAAATTCTCGGATTGGAAAGGCCAATTTGAACCATCTATTGAGATGTTCAGTGCAGGGGTGTGACCCCTGGGGCTGGGGCTGCTTCCCTGGAGCAGGACTGGGGCTCTGCCGGGGTCTCTCTACCCCCCCCTTCCCTCCCCAGCCCCTTCCCAGGGCAGGGATGAGCTTGGAAAGGGCTGATTTTCCTCTTGGCTCCGAGAGCCCCAACCAGCAGCGGCCAAAACAACTGGATTTGGGGTCTGGGGACTTCGGGGGTCCCCCCAGAGGCTCGGAGGCTTCCTCCTTGCCCTTCCTCCTGCCTCTTCCACCGTCACTTCCAAGACAAAACCAAACACCTTTCCCAACCTCTCCAGCACAGCCCCAGCCTGGCCCCTCCCAGCCACACACCCCCAGGATGGGGCTGCTCCCCCCAGCATCGCTGGGACACCCCCCAGCCTTGGGATGAGGTTTCCCGGGATCCCACATCCCGGTCTGGACACCAAGGGGGTGCAGGAGCCGCCCTTGGGCTGGGCACCACGGGGATTTGGGGTTGTCTGGAGGAGGGGAGGAGCCCTTTGGGGTTCACCCCGTGGATTTGGAGTGGTCTGGGGGACGAGGGGACCCTTCAGGAAGGAGCAAAAGTCCTTGGGGAGGAGGTGGGAAACCTCAGCTGGGAGGTGGAGGGAGAATGGGGCTGGAAGCGTCACCCCATTGCAAACCCTGCCAGCACCTGTGGGTCACCCATGGGGGACTGGGTGGGGCTGGAGGGGGCTGAGGCAAAGCAGAGGAGGCCCAGCTCGGTGGCAGGCACGGGTGGGAGTGAGGGGTGTGACGCTGGGGACACCGTGGATGTGACCAGGCTCAGCCCCGCATCAGGCGCGGGGAGGGAGCTGCACGTGGAGCCTCTGAGGTTCCCTTTGCCGAGCACAGCCGTTTTTGGGGTGCTTTTTCCTCCCTTCCCACCTTTTGGAATGGGGGACATGGGCCTGGAGCCCCCAGGGCAGCTGTGAGCTGGGGTTGAGGGATGAACCCCGGGTCTGTCACTGAGGTCCCCACGAGGGAGATAAAAACACCCTGGGCGTGTTCTCGGTACAATTCCAACTCCTCAGGGGCCGGAGGGATCCCAGGCAGAGCCCCAGCGCTGGGAACTGGGAGGGGAGAGGGATGAGGGATCCCTGGGGCAGGGAGGTGACAGGGACAGGGACAAGGAGAGTTTTCCCTCTTGGAATTCAGTTTCTCGCCAGTTCTGCTGCTCCAGAGCTGCTCCAAGGGCCGGGGAGAACAGCCTGGATTGGGTAGTTTTGAGGTTTTACGGTGTTTTTGGTGTTTTTGAGGTGTGGGGTGTGGCAGGACAGCCCAGGGAGCTGTGGAGGTGGCAGCGGAGGATGGGCCCAGTGTCACCTGGCAGGGCCTGGGGACCTGCTGAGGTGACAGAGAGAGGCAGAGCCATGGCCCCGGCTCTGACAGGGGCTCGGAGGGGTCGGAGAATCCACCTGAGGCCACTTGTGCCAGCGGGAGCCAAAGGGTTTGGTGGAGGTTGGAGCAGTGGAGGGGGTTTGTGTCCCACCTGGGGGTGACAGGAACACCAGGTGCCACCAGGGCGAGCAGGGAGAGGCCGTGGGGTGATGGAGACCCTCCCGACTTGGGAGGATTCTGGGTGGAAGCCGTGACTGGGACACTCCACGTCACCATGGAGAAGCTGCCAGGGGAGAGCGAGGCCCTGGTGACCCCTTCTGGGGTGGGGTGCGGTGGCAAAGGCCCTTTTGGGGTCACCGTGTGGAGTCCCAGGGGTGACAGTCACCCCGCGCCACAGGCAGGCAGAGGAGCGGGTGCTGGGTGGCCTGAGGGTATCCAGGTGATGTGGGGGGTGACAGGGTGGGGTCTGACCCCTGTCCTTGTCCCCTCGGGGGTTGGTGACACTGTGTCGTAGCACACGGGTGGTGTGACACCGAGGGCGACACCGAGGTGCCGGGGGCGGTGTCACCGTGTCTGGGAGAGCCCAGGGGTCCTCGGTGGTGGCCCCACATCCAGCCAGTCACGGGGTTGGGCCAGGAGGATCCCGGGAGGATTCGGGACCCTCCAGGAGGCCGCGGCCACTTCCCGGCTGGCACTGAACTCTCAATAGACACGAAAGCCATATTTTGGGGAGCTCTGGAGAGGCCGGGGGGGCAGAGGCTGGGCTGTGTTGTTGTGCTGTGTTTTTGTCTGTACATAAAGGGAGCCAACGACCGTCGATGTGACTTTATAACCTTTCTAATATCCTGTGCTAATCTCGGAAAATAATCCTATAAATATATCTGGATTACACACGTTACCTGCCTGCCTCTCTGCTTCTGGGGCTGGGGAGGGGGTGTGGG
>VZRV01000144.1:0-97731 GCA_013398115.1 Falcunculus frontatus
TATCAGCAATTCTCAGGACAAAAATAATGTTGATATGCACTCAGAGGAAGCTGTAGAGGCTGCCCAGGGCTTGTCGCACTCCATGAACCCCTTGCCTTTTTCCTTCGGGTTGTTGATGGAAACTCAGAAGTTAAAGATCAGGTAAAAGGGAAGAAGTGAGTGAGGTGAACTCATACCTTTACAATCAAGCCATGTAATGGGTGAGGCATTCACCAGCTGAGAGCAGCAAGTCCAGGCGCCTGTGGCTGGGAGTGGGCTGCCGCCTCCCAAAACTGTGAACGGCGCAGGATTTCTCCCAGATCAAAGCTGCCAGCAACTCAACTCTGGCTGCCCCTGGAGTGCCGGACGCCACCTCCAAACTAACATCAAGAAACTGGGGGGCTGAGTTTTGTTTCCCATGGAAAAGGGCCAGTGTTTGCCTCCAGGCACCTTTGGCTGGTCCGGGCTCCTGTGGCAGGGAGCAGGGTGCTGCCTCATAAAATTTCAAACGGCACAGGATTTCTCCCAGACCAAAGCTGCCAGTAACTTGACTGGCTGCCCTTGGAGTGCGAAACACCACCTCCAAACTGACATCAAGAAACTGGGGTGTAGGGAAAGAAGACAAAGGGATCTTGTAATTGATAGAACAAAGAGTATTTATTTAGAAAGAAAAGACTGTTCCATCAGGGCAGGAGAGATGTAACAAAATTTTTAAAAATGTAACAAGTAGCAGGTGCACACTAGTTTGTAGAAAGCACTATTATATAAGCATTTATCAATGAGAGAAAAGTCTGATATTGCTGTTTAGAGAATTGATCATGAGTATTTTTGGTTAGCAAGCTTATTAACAATTATACTATTGGCTATCAGTCTCACACTATTCTAACCCAATGGCGAAAATATTATAAAAGCTATGTACACTTTTAATAAATGTCTCTGGTCATACCACAACTGGGGACCGTGTTTCTTTCACGCATGTGCAAACGGCTCCCTGAACAGGGACAAACAATCTCCTAGGCAATCCTGGACCTGCAGCGTATCCCGACTGTACCAATGGTGAGCTTCAAGGTTTGCCGAGGCCATCCTTTTAATCGCTGGCTCAGAAACAGGTTAGCTTTCGACGCATTTGGGCAATCCCCTCATAAAATGGGCAACAACATATCTAAATTAGAAGCTTTTCATAAAGATTGCTCATTATTTATAGCAAAAGAGCAAAATCATAAAATTCAGGAAAAGAAACTAATGCAACTCCTTATATGGTTGAAAACTCATTTTTCCTGGTACCCCCCTGACGGCTCCTATGACCTCGATCACTGGAAGCAAGTGAGGGATGCTTTAAAAGCACGTCAAACAGAGACACCTGAGATTAACTCAGATGAATTTTTAACATGGAAAATGATATATTCTGCATTACAAGCTTTTCACGATTCGAAAGGCATAGTACTCCCAGCTGTAAATTGTCCTGCAGTCGCTTCCCCCGCACTCACAGCAGCGCTTTCTCATTCCAATTCACTTGCTTTGCATGTGGAGGAGGGGACCCACGGGGAAGAAAAAGAAAGCCAACTTGTAGAAAGTCTGTGATTCGTATTCTAAAATAGCACCACAACAGCAAAAATTTATGGCTGCAGCACCATCTACTGACGCAAAGGTGCTAAAGCAGCCCTTCGTGACTGACGGTGAATTTTCGCTGCTCCCTGAGCCAAGACTTTTTAGATATATGTAGAAGAACAGCTTTGCTTCAAAGGGATGTTGAATTGCTCCATGCTTTGCCTGTGATCTATCAAGGCAATCAGCCTCGTCATGAGCAACTTTCTTATGAAATGGTTAAAGAATTAAGAAAATCTATGAAAGACAATGGTTTGCAATCTTCCTATACGTTGAGACTCATAAAAACTGTCTCAGAAAGCTATGTTATGTTACCTGCTGACTGGAAAGCTTTATTTAAATCAAATATGACAGCAGCACAATATTCTATATGGTGGACAAAGTATGATGTGCTTTGTGAAAATCAAGCATGAGCTAACATAAACATTGCTAATATTGTGATAACAAGGGATCATTTGACGGGGACTGGAGCTCAGACAATGATAAGAGAACAGTTAAGAATGCCCCCAGAAGCTTTTAACCAAGCAAGGGAGCTGGCCATAAGAGCTCTGAAAAGAGTGCCAGATGTTAATAAAACTGAACCTGGCTTCTCTACTATAAGGCAGGGACCTCAAGAGCCCTACATTACTTGTATCGATCGTCTGCAAACAGCTGTGACAAGGCAAATTGATATACCAGCTGCGTCAGAAGTTTTACTGAAATCCTTAACTTAAGAAAATGTGAATCCTGACTGTTCTAAGGCACTTGATCAAGTCAGAAACCAACCTGATGTTTCCTTAAATGACTTTACCAAAGCTTGGGCACATGTTGGTACAGAACAGTACAAAGCAGATTTATTAGCAACTGCCTTAGCTTAACAGCTACAGGTTGCTAAGGCAGCAATCAAATGTTTTGACTGTGGAGAGGGAGCTCATATGAAAAAGCAATGCTCTAAGAATAAACAAGGGAAGAAAAAACCTAGTAAACCATGCCCCAGATGCCAGCAAGGTTACCATTGGAGTAATGAATGTCATTCTAAATATGACAAAGATGGGAAACCTCTGCCACAGCAGGGAAACTCGAAGAGGGGCTCGGGATCCTGTGCCCCGCAACAAAATGGGATCCAGCCACAGCAAACCCACACAGCTCAAGCTCAAGGTACATCAGGGGGACCCCAGGCAGTGCCAGGATGGATTTGGCAGTTTCCACCACAACGACAATAAACGACACATCGGTTCATCTAATCCCTACAGATTTAAATGGACCCCTTCCTTTTAAATGTCATGCATTGTTCCTCAGGAGATCATCATCATCTGAAAGTGGACTTTTTATTTTACCAGGAATCATCAACTCTGATTCTAAGGCTGAAATAAAAATCATGGTTTGGACTCCTAATCCACCTTGTACTATTCCAGCAGGATCATGCATTACTCAACTAATACCACTCCCCATATTCCCGGACATGCAATCAATACCATCTGTCAGCGCTGACAGAGGCACTGGAGGTTTTGGGAGCATAGGCACTCTTAACATTTACTGGTCTAAACTTATTTTCGTACAGCACCCTTTTGTAACTTGTGTTATAGATGGCAAGTCTTTTACAGGATTGATGGATACCGAAGCCAACATAACCATCACCAGTGAACGTGAATGGCCATCTGCCTGGCCCTTGAAAACTCCATCAGTGAACGTCGCAGGCATCGGAGGTCAGCAGATGCCACAGCAGTCAGCTGAAGAACTCACAGTATATGGGCCAGAAGGGAAACAAGCACATCTCAAACCATATGTACTTTGTACTGCATGCACACTGTGGGGAAGAGATCTGTTATCACAGTGGGGACTGACACTGACAACAAATTTTTAAAAGGGGTCACTGATGTGCAGCGGAGACTTAAACTCACATGGAACAAAAATACTGTTGTGTGGGTGGATCAGTGGCCCCTCAGAAGGGAACAGCTGCAACAAGCACAAAAGCTGGGCAAAGAACATTTAGATCTGAGGAATGTAGTTCCTTCTACAAGCCCGTGGAACACCCCAATATTTGTGATTCCAAAAAAAACTGGAAAATGAAGACTCTTACAAGATGTGAGAGCCATCAATGCACTAATAGCCCCGATGGGGACTCAGCAACCTCAAATTCCTAATCCAGCAATGATTCCTGAAACATGGGAATTGTTAATCATTGACTTAAAACATTGTTTTTTCACAATTGCATTACACCCTGATGATGCACCTCATTTTGCTTTTTCATTACCATCTTTGAACAACAGTGAACCCCTGCAAAGGTATCACTGGGTTGTGTTACCTAAAGGAATGAAAAACAGCCGTACAATATGCCAATTTGTGGTAGCAAGTGCTTTACAGCCAGTGCAGCAACAATTTTCAAAGGTTTTGTTGTATCATTACATGGATGATATACTGCTAGCAGCAGATGATCCTGTTGTATTGCAAAACTGTTTTGCCTTTTTGCACCTTTCTCTTGACAAATTTGGTCTTTGTATTGCAGCAGACAAGGTTCAAACTGTCCCACCAAGGAAATACCTAGGGTTTCTATTATTTCAACAGAAAATTGTTCCTCAGTCCATTGTGCTGAAGACCTTTATTAAAACACTAAATGATTTGCAAAAATTATTAGGAACTATTAATTGGCTCAGACCTACCCTTGGTATCTCCACTGAGGAATTGTCACCCTTGTTTAATTTACTTAAGGGAGACACATTTCAACTTAATATCAGATTCTTTGTATGTAGTAAGTATTTTAAATCGTCTAGAACATTCCTTTTTAAAGCAAGTACACAACAAGGATTTGTTTATGCTGTTATCTACTCTGTATGATTATGTTCAATGCCGATCTTGCTGGTTTTATGTTATGCATCTCAGCTCTCACTCATCTTTGTCTGGACCTCTGGTGAAAGGCAATGCAGTCACTGACGCTCTGACGATGAAGGCAACAGTTCCAAATCAAATTACACACAAGTAAAGTTGTCACATGATTTTTATCACCAGAATGCAAAAGCTTTGAATAAACAATTTGATTTCACCCTTTCTCAAGCCAGACAAATTGTTCATTCTTGCCCTGACTGTGCATGTTTAATACCCTTACCTACCACAATAGGTACAAACTCAAGAGGTTTGGGTGTCAGTAAAGTCTGGCAGATGGATGTTACACGTTTCCTCTTTTGGCACTTTAAAATATGTGCAGGTGTCAATTGACACATATTCCAAATTTTTTTGTTGCCTCCACTCATAAAGGGGAAAAGACAGGAGATGTCATTAAACACATGTTACGAGCTATTGCTATCTTAGGTGTCCCAAAAGTAGGGAAAACTGGTAATGGTCCAGCATATGTTTCACAACCAATGAAAACTTTTTTTCCATTCTTGGAGTATATGTCACTTAACTGGTATACCTCATTCCTCAACAGCTCAAGCTGTTGTGGAACGGACACATGCCCTGTTAAAGTATATGCTTCTTAAACAAAAGAGGGCGAATCCTCTTGGTATAACACCTCAGGAACAATTGGACAAGGCAGCATTTGTGTATAATTTTTAAATATTTCCAGATTCGATAACAAAACAGCAAGTGAAAGAAGGTTTTCCCATGATATCTTAACAGATTCTCAGCCACCTATCTATTATAAAGACTTGCAGAGTGGACAATGGCTAGGCCCTGTGCCTTTGCTAACATGGGGACATGGTTATGGCTCTGTTTCTCTATCCACAGGACCCTATGGGTTACCTACGAAGAACATCAAACCCGCCACAGAAGGGATGAAGACTTGAAAGCATCACAATTCTAGTTTGGTAATCAGTTGCAATGGGTTTGGGCACAACATATATAACCCTTTTTTGTCATCCTCAGCGTATTCTCGATGAATGTGAACGAAGCATGGGTCCCACAACCAAAGACCAATGTTTGGCTCACATTGTCCAAAGCAATTAACCAATCTACCTTTTGTATATCCATGACTAGTCCTAGTGATCCATTTCAGACATGTCTGGTCACCATTCCTTTGTTGGAGGATGAATGGAACAAATTATACAATCAAAGAGTTACAAGTGATTGTACAATTTCAGGTAAGCATAGATTGTTGTGGTCATGTTTGGGATCATGGCAATCTAATGCTGACCAGTCTGTGGGATGGTATATGGGCAATACTGATGGAGGCACGAAAAAAGTAAGTAACTTCCCTGCTCTCTCACTGCAGCCTCAAGAGTTGGACATATCAGGCTCCATAAAAGCTCCTGTGTGTTTTTACTTTAATTATGCTAATGATCCTAAAGCAGGCAACACAGGAGTTGACATAAGTCGCACTGGCATTTATCATAATGCTTCTGCCTGATGCAATTTTACTACTCCCTCACAAATCACAACAGAGATCAATGCAATAAGCCTGCCTGATAACATATTCTTAATACGTGGTAACAGAGCATAGAAAGGCATTCCAAGTAATGCAGTGGGAGGTCCATGTACTTTTGGTCATTTATTTCATCCCAGTCTCAAAACTTTAACTAATTGGACACTATGTCATAGGCGAAATAAACGTGATGCTAAGTCATTCAATCCTGTCTGCAATTCGGAGGTTGATTTCTGGAATCCTGCAGAGAGATTTTTTAGTTCCTTAGTTGCCCCTCTTGGTACTGCATGCGCCTTGAACACAATTAAAAAACTAGGTGGTTGGCTTGTGAAAGAAAGTAACGCTACTAGTAATGCTTTAACAGGATTGTTAACAGATGTCAACTCAGTACGTCACGCACCACTGCAAAATAGATGAGTAATAGACTTTTTACTGTTAGCCTAAGGACATGGATGTGAAGACTTTGAGGGAATGTGCTGTATGAACCGGAGTGACCACTCCGAATCTATTCACAAAAGCATCCAGGAACTGAAGGAGCTGTTTGGAAAACTGCAGCAAAACCAGGGATGGGATCCTTTAAGCCTGTTCTCCTGGTTGGGAAGATTTAATTTTGGATGTTGGGTCAAACGTAGTTGGTTTCGCTGTAGTAGGACTCATAGCGCTTTTAATGATTAGATTATGTTTACCATGTGTATTTTCTTGTATTCAGTGGCTTATCAATCAGAATATAAAGCAGGTAACGCTTGCACAGACACACACTGTACTCGCTTTGCAATACTTAGTAAAAAAGAAAGGGGGAGATGTAGGAAAAGAAAACAAAGGGATCTTGTAATTGATAGAACAAGGAGTATTTAGTTAGAAAGAAAAGACTATTCATTCGGGGCAGGAGAGATGTAACAAAATTTTTAAAAATGTAACAAGTAGCAGGTGCACACTAGTTTGTAGAAAGCACTATTATATAAGCATTTATCAATGAGAGAAAAGTCTGATATTGCTGTTTAGAGAATTGATCATTAATATTATTGATGAGCAAGCTTATTAACAATTATACTACTGGCTATCCAGGCTCACACTATTCTAACCCGATGGTGAAAATATTATAAAAGCTATGTACACTTTTAATAAACGTCTCTGGTTATACCATGACTGGGGACCGCGTTTCTTTCATGCGCTGCACTGGGGGGCTCAGTTTTGTTTCCCATGGAAAAGAGCCAGTGTTTGCCTCCCGGCACCTGTGCCCAGAAGTGGCATGCCGCCTCCTAAAATTGCAAACAGTGCAGGATTTCTCCCAGATCAAAGCTGCCAGCAACTCGACTCTGGCTGCCCTTGGAGTGCCAAACACCACCTCTGAACTGACATCAAGAAACCAGGGGGCTGAGTTTTGTTTCCCATGGAAAAGGGCCAGCACTCGCCCCCAGGTGCCTCTGGCCAGTCCAGGCGCCTGTGGCTGGGAGTGGGGTGCCACCTCCTTGTGGCAGGACATGTCTACCTCCTCTCTGCCACAAATGGTTGGTGCATAGGGAAGGGATAACCCAGGCGGGACAAAGGCCCAGCATGGGGTCATCTCTGCTGCCAAAAGGGCTCAGGCCCCCAGCTAAAAATCGACATCTTAGTCTGGAAAGCAAGTGTGGGAAGAGATGAAAGAAAAATAAATATTCTTGGCCAAAAGACACAGTTCTTATGTATATAAAAGCCCATACAATTATCACGGAGGCAGAAGCCTTCTACACACATGCACTGAAAGCGCGCAAGACTTCTGACTGAGTTTGGATGCAGATTCTGTGGTTACTTTCCCGGGAATTGAGGAAAGGATTTTGATGTGTGCTCTGTTGGCAATTGGATGGTAAGAAACATTGGATCCTAAGTTATATTATTTCTTCACTAGCTGTAAAATTAATGGTACCTTTAACCCCACGTGTATATACCAGTTGTCTCTTTTTGTCTTATTCCTGTGTGGTAATAGTTTAAATCTTATTAGTTTTGTGTCTATTAAATAAATAATTCATTCTATAATAGACTGAAGCAGCCATTATTACAGAACTTGTGAATGAGAGTGCGTCTTGGGGTGCTGGCCACCTCAGTAAAGCTACTGCCTGCTGCCAGAGACCTGGGCAGTAGGCAGGGACTTATTTAAACCCACATCCATTCGTAACACTCCTAAAATTGCGAACGGCGCAGGATTTCTCCCAGACCAAAGCTGCCAGCAACTAGGACTCTGGCTACCCTTGGAGCGCCAAATGCCACCTCCAAACTGACACCAAGACACTTGGAGGCTGAGGTTTTTTTCTCATGGGAAATGGCCGCCCTTTGTGTCCAGTGGCATTTCGCCAAAAGGGGGTGTCACCTCCTAAAACTGCGAATGTCATGGGATTTCTCCCAGACCAAAGCTGCCAGCAACTAGGACTCTGGCTGCCCTTGGAGCCTCAGACACCAACTCTTACCTGACTTCAAGACACTGGGGGATGAGTATTGTTTTTTGTGGAAAAGGGCCTCTATTCTTGTCCAGGCAGTTCAAATGCAGGGAAATGGACCAAACATTGCCAAATTATTCCTCACAGAAATCTCAAGATTTTATTTCCTTTCATGAAATGAAGAATTTCTCTCCAAGAAAGGAAATAAATCCTTGAAATCAGAGAATAAACTGTAATAAACACTCTGGAAAGGAGATATGATATAATAAATTGCAATAGAAAAAAAATTAGAAAATTTGTAAATGGAATGATTACAACCAAATGGATTGGTATGAAAAGAGGTGCAGTGAAAAGGACTGAAACTTGCCAAAATTATACTTACTGAAATCCTGAAATCAGGGAACGAAGTCAAATGAAAAGACAGGAGAAGAAATTGATGAAATGAAATGCTTAAAAAGAGGAAATTCTGCACCGTAGTGAAAAGAATAAAATGGGACAGGAGCACAAAATCACAGAATTAACTAGTTTGGAAAAGACCTTTGAGATCATCAAGTCCTACCTATGACCTAACATCACTTCATCAACTAAACCTTGGCACTGAGTGCCATGTCTCGTCTTTTTTTAAATGCCTTCAGGGATGGTGACTCCACTACCTCCCTGGGCAGACAATTCCAGTGACCGATCACTCTTTCAGTGAACAATTTTTTCCTGATGTCTAACCTAAACTTCCCCTGGCACAGCTTAAGACTGTCAGTGGTTGCCTGGGAGAAGAGACCGACCCCCACCTGACTACCACCTCATTTCAGGTAGCTGCTGTGAGTGATGAGGTCTCCCCTGAGCCTCCTTTTTTCAGGCTAAACAACCCCAGTTCCCTCAACTGTTCTTCATAGGGCTAGTGTTCCAGGCCTTTCACCAGCCTTGCTGCCCTCCTCTGGATGCGTTCAAACATCTCAACGTCCTTCCTAAATTGAGGGGCTCAGAACTGGACACAGTACTTGAGGTGCAGCCTCACCAGTGCTGAGCACAGGGGAAGAATGATTTCTCTGGTCCTGCTGCCCACAGTATTCCTGACACAGGTCAGGATGCCATTGGCCTTCTTGGCCACCAGGGCACAGTTAGCTCATGTTCAGTCAGCTGTCAGCCAGTGCCCCCAGATCCCTTTCTGCCTGGCCACTCTCCAGCCACTCTGTCCCCAGCCAGTAGCACTGCAGGTATTTGTTGTGGCCAAAGTGCAGGACTCCACACTTGGATCTGTTGAACCCTCATATTGTTGGGCTCGGCCCATCTATCCAGCCTGTCCAGGTCTCTGTGCAGAGCCCTCCAACCCTCCAGCAGATGGACACATGCTCCCAGCTTGGTGTCATCTGCAAATTTACTGATGGTGGACTCAGTCCCCTCATGCAGATCATCAATGAAGATGCTAAACAGGACTGGCCCCAGCACTGATCCCTGAGGACCACCACTAGTTACTGGCCACCAACTGGATGCAGCACTGTTCACTACCACTCTCTGGGCCCAGCCATCCAGCCAGTTCTTAACCCAGCGAAAAATGCACCTGTCCAAGCTGTGGGCTGCCGGCTTTTCCAGGAGGATGCTGTGGGAGACAGTGTCAAAAGCCTTGCTGAAGTCCAGGTAGACAACATCCACAGCCTTCCCTGAATTCACCAGGTGGGTCACTTGGTTGTAAAAGGAGATCAGGTTGGTCAGGCATGACCTGCCCCTCCTAAACCCATGCTGGCTGGGTCTGAGCCCCTGGCCATCCTGTAAGTGCCGTGTTATGGCACTCAAGGTGATCTGTTCCATAATCTTGCCAGGCACCGAGGTCAGGCTGATAGGCTTGTAGCTTCCCAGATCCTCTTCCTGGCCCTTCTTGTGGATGGGTGTCACACTGGCCACCTTCCAGTCATCTGGGACCTCCCTGGTGAGCCAGGACTGATGATAAATGATGGAAAGCAGCTTTGCAAGCTCATCTGCCAGCTCCCTCATCACCCTAGGATGGATCCCATCTGGTCCCATAAACTTGTGAGCATCTAAGCGGCTCAGCAGGTCACTGACTGCTTCCTCCTGGATAACAGGGGGGCTGTTCTGCTCCCTGGCACCATCTACCAGCCCAGGAGGCCTGCGGTTCTGAGGACAACCTGTCTTTCTGTTGAAAATTGAGGCAAAGAAGGTGTTAAGTACCTCTGCCATTTCCTCATCTTCAATTACTGAATTCCCTCCTGCATCTAATAGGGCATGGAAGTTGTCCTTGCCCTTCCTTTTGCCATTAATATATTTATAAAAATATTTTTTATTATCCTTCACAGAAGTGGCCAGATTGAGTTCTAACTGGGCTTTTGCCTCTCTAATTTATTTCCTACAGGGCCTAGCAACTCCCTTAAATATTTCCTGAGATACCTGACCCTCCTTCCAGAGGTGATACACCATCTTTTTTTTTCCTTAGTTCCTTCAAAAGCTCCTTGCCCACCTGCTCATTTTCCTTGTCAGCTCATCTTTCAGCACACAGAGACAGTCTGTTCCTATGCCTTTAAGATGTTTTGAAGCAAGCTCATCCTTCCTGGACTCCTTTGTTTCTAAGGGCTGCTTCCCAAGGAACTCTCCGAATAAGTCCCTTGAATAGGCCAGAGCTTGCCCTCTGGAAATCCAGTGTGGAAGTTTTATTGATGCCCCTCCTTGTTTCACCAAATATTGAAAACTCTGTAGTTTCATGATCACTGTGCCCCAGACAGCCTCCAACCACTACATCTCCCACCAGCCCATCTCTATTTGCAAACAGCACATCTAGTGTAGTCCCTTCCCCTCACTCACCAGCTGTGACAAGAAGCTGTCCTCTGTACACTCTAAGAACCTCCTAGACTGCTTCTTCTCTGCTGTGTTGAGTTCCCAGCAGATATCTGGCAGGTTAAAGTCACCTACAAGAACAAGGGCTGGTGATCTTGAAACATCCTCCAGCTGCTTATAGAATAAGTCATCCACCTCTTCATCCTGCTTAGGTGGTCTAAAACAGACTCCCAGCAGGATGTCAGCCTTGTTGGCCTTCCCCCTGATTCTTACCCCTAGGCACTCGACCTTATCATCATTAATCTCAATTTCCACGTCATCAAGAGCCTCCCTAACATACAGAGCCACCCCTACACCTTTTCTCCCTTGCCTGTCTCTTCTGAAGAGCTTGTAGCCATCCATTGCAGCGCTCCAGTTATCCCATCACATTTCCGTGATGGCAACTACATCATTGCTTTCTTGCTGTACCAAGGCTTCCAGCTCTTGTTTGTTACCCATGCTGCATGTGTTAGTGCACATGCACATCAGCTGGGCTGCTGATTTCACCCCTGACTCTGGCTTACCACCCTTGGGCTTGTTTCTGGACAGCCCAGTTGCATCCCCTTCCCCCTTCGAACCTAGTTGAAAGCCCTCTCAATCAGCCCCCAGATGGGCTAGAATCCTTTTGCCCTTGTTAGTTAGATGGAGCCCATCTGGCTCGAGCAGGCCAGGTGCCATAGAAGTTGCCCCATGATCAAAGAACCCAAAGCTGTGCCAATGGCACCAGCCCATAAGCTCCTTGTTGATAATGTGGGTTATCCTGTTTCTTTCATCATTTGTCACTGCTACTGAAGGGACTGAGCAGAACAGCACCTGTGCTACTGCCCCATCAACCCAGAGTTCTGAAGTCCCTTTTAATTACCCTGGTACTCTTCTTTTCAATCTTATCACCACCAGCCTGGAGTATCAGCAGTGGGTGATAATCAGAGGGCTGAGTCAGCCCAGGGAGTCTCCTGGTGATATCCCATACCCAGGCCCCAGGGAGGCAGAAGACCTCCCTGTGGGATGGGCCCGGCTGACGTACAGGGCCCTGTGTTCCCCTCACAAGGGAGTCACCTACTACAACTACCCTTCTTTTCTTTTTAATGCTAGAGGTAGTGATCCATCTGACAGACAAAGTGTTGGGAGGCTCTCTGGGCAGATTATTTTCTTCTATGTCATCTGGCTGGCCCTCTGGATCCAGGGCCTCATATCTATTCTGAAGTGGCACCTGGGTAGGGGTGCCTGGTGATGGGAGTTGGGAGGAATTTATTAACTCCCCAAGAAGGTACCCATTTCCCCTCCCTTTCATCTACTAGGTCTCCTCCTTCTGCCTGATGGTAAGAGACATGAGAGTCCTCTGACTCCTGGAGGACTTCTCTCAGGGATGGAAGGGTGAACACTCCGCCAGTCTATTTCCCTTTCACTTGCCCTAATACTCCTTAGCCTTTCTACTTTCTCAAGCTTGCCACCAGACAGAGGAGATCATTCACCTGTCCGCACCGCACGCAGGCGTCTTTTGCACCGTCCCCTGGTACTGCTGAGAGCCTCAAACACTCCTTACAGGAAGGGGTCTGGACAGACATGTCCTTCTTGGGGGATTCTGTTTTACTAGCTATAGCTTTTGATCATTTGGAGACCACTGCTGAAAAAAACCCCAAAACCAACCAACCAACTAACCAAAACCCCATCACAAAATAAAAAACCCACAACCAGGAGGATGACTGCAACCCAGCCTGCTTACCCTGGCTGTGTAAACTGCCATGCCACACTCCTCTTTGCCCACTCCTGGTCACCATGCTCCCTAGAGCCTTCTTGAAAGCACCTCCAGTGGCTGGAGGCAGCCCCTCCCTGTGCCTGAGTGGCTAACAAGAGGACAAGAACCACCTGCTCAGGCCCCCTTTGAAAACACCTCCAATGGCATGGATTGGGATGAATGAGGTGCAGTGAAAAGGATAGAACCTTGCAAAAATTATACTTGTTGAAATCTCGAAATCAGGGAACGAAGTGAATTGAAAAGACAGGAGTAGTAATTGATGAAATGAAATTGTGTTAATGCGCCACTCTGGTTGCCTGGGAAATAATATACTTATGTTAAATCAGGTGAGAGATCTGGCACTGAAACAGTTCTAAGGCCACAGAAAATGGGACCTCGAAGACAAGTAATTTAGCTAAATTTGGAATAGTGTGTTTTAACAAAATACAGGGAATTAAGAAAGCCAAATATAGGAAAAGTCCTATACAATTCTTTGAGGACACATGGGATGTTAGAGAAGTATTTGGAAGCACTCATTGTTTCATGCAAATTTACAGTGTGAGGAAATGGTTGTGATAATTATGCTCAAAAATATAAATTATTTTCTTTTTGGTCCTGCTTCTCCCTTTTGTAGTTGAATAGATAGAATTGGATACTTTAAGTTCTGAATATTTTCAGGATTACTCATAGCTGTAAATAATAGGAAAAGACAGTAAGCCTGTCATAAGTCTCTTTTCTACTGAGTCTACCACCACAGCACCTCTGTTTATGTGGTGAGAGTAAGAACCAGCATCAAGATTTAGCCATGTTTGCCCCCGTTCACAGGCCACAAACATCTGTTTGATGTAGATACTTCACTTATAATCCTGTTGTTGCAGCTTGTTGATGCAGGTGGGAAGCACCTCGGTTTTTGTGGATCCTGTCAGCTTGGGCCTTCAACTGTTTGCCTATATACCTAAAGGGCTGAGATATTTTATACTGAAGATACTAAACCACAGAACGCTGTGACAGTTTAGGTGCCAGCTAAGCCAGTTTCAGCTTGTGAATAGAAAATTTCAGATGTGGCTGAAGCAGCAGGTAAGCAGGACTGTTATCCTTTCACGGCTATAGTTTTTGAGAATCTTTTTGTTTGATACATAAGGTACATTTCAGCATGGAAGCTATGTATTCACTGCTGCTCGTTGTACACTCACCTGCTGCTAACAAGTGGTCATGAATTTACAGGAATGTTTCTTTGCAAAATCTCTTGCTAAGTTATGGTTGAAAATCCAACCTGTAACTTTTCTGGGGTTGGTGCATTGGCTGATTTGTCACTGAACAATGCTTGCACACCATTATTACAACTGAAGACTTGCTTCTGGATTAAATCTTTTTGATCCAGTTATTAAAAACCTCCAGGCTTCACATGCATACATCACAGGAGTCTATAATAAAGATGCCAAAGTATTCAGCTACTGTGGTTGTTCTCTCTCTTAGAGAGAAAATAAACAGCCAAGTTGTTTGTTAATGCAGTTTTTTTTTCTATAGCAGTGTGCTGACACCTTTCAGTGCCTTCTAGTGTAGAGGAAGTAATGCAATTCCAAGTGATGCAGATGAGCATGTCCTGCATGTGACGTTTTGACGACAAAAGGCACACCTACACAGCTCTCTCATGCTGTTCTGTCACTTGAAAGAAATGATGGAAACTAAAACAAAAGTTTTCTTCCTGCCAAGGTGTCTGTGTTAAGCACAGACAAGTTTCTTGCTCCTCCCTTGTCTTATGCAAGTCACATACACACGGCGAGCTACATACCTAGCAGGCACCAAAGGGATTAGGATGGAGGGGGAAAAGAAAAGATGTCCTCTCCAATATGCACAAGAAAACACCAAAAATTGGGAACAATTACTTACAGAATTTTACTGTCTCCTAGATTTATGCAGCTTCTTGAAATTAAGGACTGAGAGACCTAATTTTAAGCATGTTACTAATTTCAAGAAAATACCATATATGAAGGTTCATTTATAGAAGATCACTAAATGCTCCAACAGGTTTTATACAGTCATTTGTCTTACATTTTGATAAAGACTGCAACAGGTTAATAGGCTGTTTATTGCCATGGTTTATCACCAGCTATGATATCTTCTACTGACGTGCCCCTAACATTTCCAGTGTATCCCACACCATTTTAAACATGTTAATAAAATATATGAATAATGTGCAATCTTTATAAGCCCCGTTAAAATGCAGCCAAGATATAGTCTTTATTGAAATAACACCCAAACAGGTGTTCTCTCTTGTATTTAATGGAGTAGATTTAATACAGAAAAAAATATGCTTCCAGCCAAAACCAGCCCCTTGAGTGTGCTGGCTGTGCAAATGACATTTGCCAGTTGTAAGTACTCAGCCTATGAAATTCTAATAGCCACAGAAGGTTATCTATGGCGAGTGACTAATACCTTCTAAATTAGTGCCTGTAATTGCACTGCGGTGATTAATGCATTAAATTACCCATTTCTTATATGTAAGACACTTACCAAATGTGTATCTTATTGTACCTCTGAGCTCACCTATAATGTACAATAGGCAGGTGAAATACATGAGCATTTCCCCCAGGCTCCTTCTAAACCAGGCTTCCACCCACACAAGATCAGCTCTGCAATAAGGTCATTATTTCTGGAGACACACGTTCTCAGATCTTGCATAGGTAATGCCATTAAGTTCCTTTACCTTATGAGTCCCAGTTAAAATTATCATAATAAATGCCAAGAATTATTTGATTTTTTCCCCTATGGATTTCATAACTAACATAGGAAAATCTATGATCTCTTTAATAAACCTCTAACTTAAAAAAAAAGGACAGGGGAAAAAACCCCCAGTATTTTGGGAATAATTAAAGTGTTCTAGATTTTTATCAAAGCAGTGAACTCAACAGTTTGTCCACATAATAGAAAGAGTAAGAAAGGATAATGTACATGTACAAAGTTAATTAAATTATTCTCTCTTTATGTATATAGAAGAATCCAAAATGATCCTCTGCAAATGAATTTTTTCCTGGATTAGGTAGCATTGATTTTGATCTCAGTCTGCTTCTGTGAGCTTTTTTCTTTGTGAGACTAAAGACTTTGGAGAGGCAGGTTTTTGCATTTATCTGCCTTTATAGCCTCGGCTACCACTGAGTTCAGTTATAAATATGACTGTGTTAATTTGAGCAAAGAAGAGAAAAGCAAGATCAGTAAAGGCTAACTGAGCAAAGCTTGATCAGTTGAATAAAGTGCTCTATCCATCTCAGCATAAGAATAATTCAACATATTACATTTTAGCTTGAAAATTATGGTGTTTTCATTTTAGCACACACTGAAACCAAAGTTTCTCTGTTGAAATTAACATGGTCAGATCTTGGCAAAAAGAAACCCTCAGAGCTGTGCTTACCCTGCTTTAGATTCTTAAACCCAAGGTAAACATATGCAAAAGGATAGTGATGGAGGAGCTGATTCAGCTTGCTCTGCTTCTCTCCCAGATCTGAGTAGGCTGTAGGAGAAAAATGTACTCCCACAGTTTAATATGGATAAAATACAGTCCTGGGTTGTCTAACCTCCACAGCTGTACAGGACAAATCCCTGTTTTGGGCCTTGCTATCAAGCTAGCCAGATGCAGCACCAGCAGCAGCTTCCCCCCGAGGCCACTTGGAGTAGAAGGAGACCTTTGTTCAGGCAGCATCCACTAGCCAGCTGTTCCCTGTATCCTGCAAAAAAAGGCTGACTGGAGCTGAAACCTGGTTTTACTCTAACCTAAATACCTTTCAGACATTGGGGTTGTAGCAAAATGACCTGTGACAGCTTTTGTGTTATTGAGTTGTCTGGCATCAGGATGTGAGTGTACACATGAAGCACTTGTGCAAGCTCAGGTTCTGCCATGGAAACCCCCTGGGAATCACACAGTGCATGTGGGATGGGGAAAGACAGGAGAGAGCCTCAAGACATAAGTTTGTGTAGTGTTAACAAAAAGGGGAGATCAAGGTAAAACAAAATCCACTGGTAACACCAGAAGAAATGTCCCATGAAATTGAAAACTGTACATGCTGACAATATGCCAGGGTTGTGCATGCAGCTGGGATATAAAAGCTAGCACCTCCCTGACTGCCTTGTGTCCTTGTGACTCCTGTGGCACTCGAGACATCTGTCAGCTAACAACAGCATCCTCACCCAGGATGGCTGCCTTGCTCCATCCTGGCCACTTCTCCAAATGTAAAAATGACACATGAATTGTGACATGTCATGTTGTGCCACTCAAAAACACAACAGATGAGGAGAGCGTAAAACCGGCGAATCACTTCTTGCACTCCCAGAGCATTATTCTTTTAAGGATCTCCAGAGTGCTTTAGTAGCAAAGCATGTAACATCCTAGAGAAAAAGTCCTTAACATTTTTTTCACATGGAAAAACTCCTGCAGGCATTAGAATAATAACCTGAAGTCTCAATACTAGATCACATTTTTACCAAGAAGCAGGTGTAAGTAATCTTCTGTTTAAGAGGGAGGACTGGTGGGTGACCACGTGAATTCCCAAGCTGGGTGGCAGCCTGTCGGGGTTTGATGCTGGCTAAGCACCAGGCACCCACGAAAAAACCATCTACTTATTTTCCTGTGCTGTAGCTGAGCAGAGGAGGGGAAATTAAAATTAAAACTCCATGAGTTAAGGATTAGGGGAAAAACATTTTAAGGGCAAAACAGGCTCAAAACTTAAACAGTAGAAAGAAAATTTATTATTAACAGAATTAGAAGTAAAAAGGGTAATGAGAATTAAAATAAACCTTTAGAACACCTATTTGCTTCCCAGCCCCTCCCTCTTTTTCCACCGACCATGCAAGGAGACAAAACATGGGGTTTTTAGTCAGTTTGTCACTTCAAAAAATCTTTCTTCAGTTCACTTAGGGAAAAGAGTTTCCTTCTTCCGCTGTGCCGTGGGATCCTTCCCACGGGAGATAGTTCTGTGCGAACTTTTCCAGCTTGGTTTTAACTTCCATGAACAGCAGCCCACCCGAGCTGCTGTAACATGAGTCCTTCCCATGAACGGTGCAGTCTTCCCAAAACTGCCTAGCGTGGGTCATTTTAGTTCATGGGGCTTAGTCTTTTAAGGATAAGCTGTTCTAGTTTGGAAGCAAAGGCTCTCTATCTCTGGAAGCAAGGGTCTTCTTCCTCTGTTCGAGTTTCTCACTAGGTTACAGCTTCTCAGCATCCACGTGCTCCAGCGTGAGCACTCTTTCTCATGGGCTGTGTGTGGATCTCTGCATCCCCTCCCATGCACTTAATGAATTACAGGGAAACAATTTGTTGTATTATCGTCCTCACCACGGCTTGCAGAGAGATCTCGACTCCGGTGCTTGGAGCACCTCCTCCCTCTCCTTCTTTTCACGGACCTCGGTGCCGCTATGTTGGCTCTCCTCACGTGTTCTCACTTTTTTTCCCTTTTCTCTGACTCGGACGACAATTGTTGTCTGTAGGCATTATTGTTCTCAAGTTCTACTAATTGAAAAGTTCTTATAGAGCTTCGCTGCCCTGAAAAGGCCGATCTCGTCTGTGTTCCGTGTCGGGGAATTGTTCGCCATGTGTTCATCGCTGGCCACTGGGTCCCTGCCGGCACCGCACGGGCCGCCAGCTCCACTCAGCGCCTCTCTTCATGCGGGGCGCTGAAAAGGAAAAGTTGCTGCCACCCCTGCCCTTCTGCCCGCAGCACGGCTGGTTAAAAGTGGCTAAGCAAGTAAAGTTCACTGCAAGCCACGCTGAGACGGCAGCGGCCGCGCCGCCCCGGCCGTATGGGCGCTCCTGGCGCTGGTCTCGGCTGCATGGTCTCAAGCCGCACGGCTGCTCGCAGCGCCGAGACGGCTCGCTCCCACCCCGGCCCCAGCCGCCGCGCCAGGAAGGGCCCCAGGAGCCCCCTCAACACCCCTCGGAGGGGAGCAAAAAAGGGAGCTTCCCGCACTTTTTCCTTCCTTAAATCTGTCATCACAGAGGCGTTACCAACTTCTCTAATTGGGCCGGCCAATATATCCATCGTCAGAGGTTTCAGGGATTGGCTCTGCTGGACATAAATGGAAGTTTCGAGGAGCTTCTCTCTCAGAAGCAAGCCTCCATGCCTTCCTCCGCCCCCTCTAAAAGTCCAGGTTGTGTTAAACTAACATTCAGCCCCTCTGCTGCTGCTGCCTCTGGCTATGTCCAGGGCAGGAGGGGCCCCAGAGTGGTGCAGACAAGCAGGACCCACCCACCAGAGAGCTGTGCCAGAGGCTGCGCTTCCCAGTAGCCACCAAAGCCCTCTCCAGAGAGCTGGCCTTCCACTCCAGCTCCTGCCCCACAGCAGGGAATCACACTGATGGGGTGAATACAGAAGAGAAAAATACAGCAGTTGCGCTGCAGTTCCTTCCACCTCACCCAGTGCTTGGTTTAGCTAAACTCCACTAAGGGGTGCTTTGCACTCCTGCTCTTATGCCGAGAGCACCTTGCCAGCCAGGAGTAACTGGAGAAAGTGCTTGGAGCGGGATGCCACATCACTTCTGGCTTCATCCACACCTGAAAGTCCAACCTTTCAGGCATGAAATGTGTTTCACTTTTGTATGGCCTCTTCCTGTGTTTTTTCTGCCTGTTTTGATGTGACAGCAGTTTCTGCTCATTTTGTGCTATCAGCTCAAGCCCTAAAACACTGCTCTTACCTACACCTGTCCCTGCCATGGAATGTCGCTGCCTAAAGAAAAGAGAGATGCTGCAGATGCCAAGAAGCTTCTGTGACTCACTGCCTGTGAAGCAACCATCACCTCACAAATCATGTTTGCCTGAAAACAGCATGTTTGCCATTTTCAGTAACCCCACCCACTGCTTATACTGTTTTCTTTGTACATTTCAGAGAATTTGGTGCCTGGTCACCTTTGCTCCTGGCTTTCCTGGCCAGTGCACCAGTACTGATGGGGCTGTGTGGGTCAAGGCCCGGTACAGATGGGCTACAACAGTATAAGCTTGTGTCTCTTTTGCCCTAATGTAAATGGTGCAAATCCAGAAGTAGCCTTCAGCAGTGAACAGCTGTTGTTTTTTAAGAAAGCAGAATCAATTCTCTATGACCATGCCAAGGGGTACAGCAGTTGCTCAACTGGAGCATTTCCCAGTTACCACAAATTTGTGCTTTCGAGGGTTTCTTGCATTTCCTACCTTCTTCAAGTTATATAGAAACAGTTGTGTTTGGTATCTGCACGTACGAGTCCATCTACATTTGGAATTTAAAATGTATCACAACCTGCTTGGCAGCAGTTTCCCTGGAAGCTTTCAGCATATACTTACGGCTCTCCACAGTCATTCTTAATTTCTTTTTCTGTGGCTCTGCTAATCAAAGCCTCAGCTCACTTTCCTTCAAGGTCCAAACTCTCTTCACTCTGTAAAAGAGAAAAATACTCATCAAATGTCAAAGGTATTTGAACTGTTGTATTGGTGTAATCCTGATGATTACATAGGACTCTTTCTGACCAGCAGCCTGGGATTTGTGCCTTTCTCACTCAGTAAACAAATCTTTTCCACAGAGCTCAAATACATAATTGCAGGGCAGAGGCTGTTGCTTTCTAGGAAAAGCACTTATGAACACATCTTGAACTAAGTGTTGAGATTTCAGTGCAATCACGGGCTAATATTTTTCTGGTTTACAGGCTGGATTTCTTCCAGGGTCCTAATTATGAACGTGAGATTTGGATTCCCTATTGTGAACTTCCTGTTCTTCAAGTGCATGACTAATCTGAAGAGAAAAATGAATGCATGGGGACAACACAACAACGAGGCTACTCCTAAGCTTGATTTATTTATTTTTTAAAACTTTTGTTTAGTTTTCAATGGTACTCACTTTGGAGCTGATGGGAGTTGAAAATATTCAGTACTTCACAGAGCTGGGCCTGAAGTACATCCTGATACAAAGATCTGACAGTGCTGAATGCTGCTGAGGCAAAAACCTAAGAGGATTTGCAACCATTTCTAATTGGTCCAGCCTTGGCCAGCAGCATGTCCATCTTTGGAGTCACCAGGAATTGGCTCTCCTAGAAATGGAAAAAGCTTCTATCAACTTCTCTCAGAAGCCCCTCCTGTAGTCCCACCAGCTACCAAAACCAGGCAATGCTAAACCAATATAATTTCATTGCACTTCATTTCATTCCGTTCCATTTGTTTTCAATTCATTTCAGAATGTTATATTTTATCAATTACATTTAATTTCATTTAATTCTATTTCCTTCCCTTTCTATCCATTACACTTCATTTCTTGATTTCTCATTTCATCTCCTTTAGTGAAATGAAAATTCTTCATTTCATGCAAGGAGATGAAATCTCAAGATTTCAATGAGTATCATTTCAGTAAGGTTCGGTTCATTTCACTGCACTTCCATTCATTCCATTCCATTTCATTGTTTTCACGTAATTTCACAATTTTCTTTTTTTTTTTTTTGCATTTCGTTACATTTCATTCTTTTTCCTTTCTCATCTTTTCATTTCACTTCCTTCCTTGATTTCTCATTTAATTTCCTTTCATGAAATGAAATCTCAAGATTTGAATGAGTATCATTTCATTGGTTTAATTCATTTCACTACACTTCAGTGCATTGCATTCCATTATTTCCTCTCCAATTCAGTATTTTCTTTTTTAAATATGTAATTATTTAATTAAATATGTAATTATGTAATTAAATATGTAATTCCATTCCATTTCATTCTATTTCCTTTCCTGTCTTTTCATTTCACTTCCTTCCTTGAATTCTCATTTCATTTCCTCTCTTTTTATATATTCTAGAGGAGGCAGATATTTGATTTACATCTGCTGTCTCCTAGTGACATAAAATATGGTTTGGTGACACAGCTTCAATGAAGAAACTAAAGGTCAGGGGACAATTAATCACATTCTTGCTTATAATGTAATATGAAGATATGTAGGCATATTTAGGGCACTTAGGCACCCAAAGGTGAAGGCAGTGCCATGCTGGATTTATAAGTATCTCGGAGGGAAACTGTCTTAGTTTCACTTGCTTGTGTTAGCCTGGAGCAGCCAAAGGCTGTCAGTCACCTCTAGCACAGCCCTGTGTTGTGAAGGCTCAAGTGAATGCACCCAGTCAGCCTCGAGTCACTGCAAATGCTGTAATGCAAGTAAAACCAGAAGTCTGGGTAGATTTTCCAGAGTCCAGTTTTGCTCTAAAGAAGTGTAATGATAAACCCCACCTTCCCTTGGAAGGCAGCACATGGCCTTTCTTCTGCTTCTGGGAATCAGATGGGGACTCCTGACTGCACAGTCAGAAAGAGCTCATTGCTGAAAGGGGTCCCAGTTCTCATCCATTTCACTGGAATCTGAGTGTGTATATCCAGAGCCTTCTGTCTGTAACAGCTCCTAAATTCAAAAATTCAGGGAAAAGGAGCCTCCCAGACCAGAGAAAACTGACTGGAGAGGCATCATTACCTTTAATGATGCTGCTTCTTGGCAATTTTTCCCCCCACTTTTTCCATAAACCAGAAAGACTATCATCTAAGCAAGGCATCTTACTGTAGGCATTCCTATCCCCAGTAAGATGTATTTGTGATAGATCAGCCCAGCACCCTAAGCCTAATTGAAAAGCTGGACTCTTTACAGCTGTCATGATGTCTTTTTTAATGCCAGGCTTCAGCACTTCTGTAGCTCTGTCTACACTTGCACACTGCTGCAATGTGAATGGATACGTAAGAAAACCTGCTAAGTTATTGTGACAGTTCTCTTCCCAAGTGTGCCCAAAATCCAATGGAAAACCAAGCAGGAGGTGTACAAGCAGACAGCTCCCTTGTCCAGCTGGACTAACCCTCATTTTTGCTGCAGCACTTCAGTAAAAGCCAATTATACTGAACTCCAGTAATGGCTCTGTCAGTGATAGACTGCAGACATTTATAGTCTTCATCAATGAACAGGCTAAGTGAAGCTAAATTGTTCTGCTAAACTTTTTAGTAAGTAATTAACCCTGAATTATTAACAACAGGCAGCTATGGTAATGGTTATGAAAGAAATAACAACTGGTTGCACAGTTATTAGCACGAGAGCACTGAACAAGGCAGGCGAGCAGCATGTGCTGCCATGGAATTAATAGAAGGGACAACGGTGGCAAATGTGATCCCCCGCAGGGCAGTACAGTTCCAGGGGCTCACAGAGCTGCTCAAAGACACTTGCTTTGGCAAGAGCAGCATGTACTCGGCAGTAGATGGATGGAAGTCAGAAGCCGATGGTAATAAGGAACGTTAAAAATAAATCCAGCCTCATTAGGTTTAAAAAAAAAAAAGAGAAAAGAAAATACGTGAACCTGACAGCTCAGCAACGGGCAACTCTTTAGTTCAAGCAGTTATCCAGGGGACAAGAAATTCATACTGGAGCACTAGGAAGGAGACAGATGAAGTGACCTGCTGTGCAGCCTGTGCTCCCTAACTGGACCGTATCAGTGCCAATTTTCTGAAGCTGTGAGCTCACCAGTTTCAGAAAGGAGGGGGTCTTTAAAAAGGTCTGACCTCAAAACACCCTAAAATATTAGCAGATCCTTAAAACCCTTGGCTACTGTGTTTGTATAGGAGCATTCACATGGACCTGCAAATAGTGGGCCTGTGAAAGCTGGTGAGCTGACAGTCCTGGGACTGAGGCATAGACACAGCACTCATGGAGCAATGTGGGCTCTCCTCAGTGCCCCTCTCTAACCATTTCCATGGACCATTTGCCAGCAGAGTGAGGAGCTCCATATCCCTTCTTGCCCTCTCTGCTGAGAACTTAAATGAGCAAGGCAAATAAGAGCAACCTCTTACGAAGGAGGGAAAGTGTCCTGCTGGGTACTGCACTGCAATTAAGCAACTTGTTTTGCTTCCCAGCATGACTGGGGTGGCAGAATGAAACTGGAACAACAGTATTAGTTACCAAAAAAACCTGAGAGAGTAGAAGGATAAGCAGAGGAGAAATGAAGGCAAACACAGTAAAATGGAAAAAGTGGATCCAAACCAAAACCAAGGCCCTTATTTTAAGCAGCACCAGTCTGATAACAGAAATGCAGAGGGGAAGGAAAAGAGCTGCTGGAGCCCCAAAACTAGGAAGCTTGTCCTCACCTCTTGACTTTCTTTTGAACCAGCTGCATTTAACAAACAGCTCCCTCTGTTCTTACTGGAGAACATGGGGAATTTATCCATGTCCCCTGGACTTTATTAAAATTCAAATGTCTTTTCTTCCTTCTCCAAGTTTCTGCTTAATGTATTCTAGCAGGTGAATGCAATTTTCCTGGGCTATAAAATGACCCCACAAAGCAGCTACCCCTGCCCTGCAGGGCAGCCCCTTTGCCCTGCTGAGGAAAGGTGCCTCAAGAATCCCAGTCAGCCTCATCCATCCAATTTCTTTATGGGGTCTCTGGGAATTATTAAAAGTCCGCTCTGACACCTGGACAGAAAATAATTCAATCTCAGGCTAACACCCTTTCTGTTGCTGTTAAATAACCTATCTTCCTGTCCTGGAAAATGTAGGGCTGGAAGAATGGGCTGTGTGCCACTATATAATAGAAGTGAGGAGAGAAATCTGTAATGCATGAAGTAAGTTATATACATTATATGGGGAGAGAAGGATTTGTCTGCCTATTCTGGCTGCCCACCCTGGCCTGGGAGAGTGATAGGCAAAGCAGGGCCTGTCTCCCCTCCACTGCAGGGCTTCCCCTCCAGTAGTGGAATTCCTTTGGGAACTATGTCAAAGGGACTGGATATGTCCTTGACTATGGGAGATCCCCCTGGGCTTGGGGCAGATGTTTACTTGCTCTGTAATTCTTCCTGCCCCTGAGTCCTGCCTGGGCACCCACAGGAGATCAGGAACAGGAGCTTGAGATGTGCTTCTCTCATCTGTGCTACTCCCCCTCTGACAGCTGACGTGCTAAGCTGTGCTACCATCCGCAGCACAGAGCAGGGAGGAACAAACAGCTTTCGGGCATGGGAAGCAGGTTTTGCATAAACACGACAATGGGCTCTGCGCTCCAGTTGCCTGAGCTGCTGTTTCTCATTGAACTCAATAGGTGTCTTCAGATAATTGCCAAGAGAGGATTTACTTCACCTAATGCGCAGGGAGTATTAGAAGGGCTGCATTCATTTAGCTGCCTAAGATAGACATGAAGACCAGAAAATCCCAAGTTTGGATTTGTCACAGAACAAAATTCTGAAATCAATGTCACTTTAATGCAACAGGGTTTAATTCGCAGGATTTTACTGGAGTTCAGCCCACGCTACATGAAAGCTTCTGCTGGTGGAATAGAGAGTATTTCTGGCTGTGGTTCTGATGAGAGCTGACCAGCGTGCCCAGTACCATCAGTTTGGAATTAGTCTATGGGCAAAACTGGGCATCAGCCAAGTTTAGTTCTCACAAGCTGGGAATCATGCAGAAACAGAATGAGAAGGGGCCCCAAAGCTCACATTGTGCATCTCCCCCCAATGTTTTACTGGCCTCTATTTATTTAAAACAGTCTTTAAAAATCACTCAGTGGTTTTTACAGCTTCTTCAGACCATCTTTCTCCTTGTAAACATCCCTGTGACTAGAATGTTTTTCCTAATACCTAACCTAATTCTCTCAAGCTTCAATTAAGTCTATTATTCTTGTCCTACTTATATGGATAAAGTTCTTCCTTTTTGCAAAATATGCTTCTTATGGAAAACTGAATTTCTGTGTTCCTTGTGGTCTTCTGTTGTTCACACTGAACACTACATAATCTGTGACCTGTGGGGACAGGACAGGTTCTTCCAATTCTCTGCTTGATTCCCTCTGCTTGGCTGCCCTCCAGCTACACCACATTTCCCTTGAAGAGGAAAAAAATTCCTCAACATTTGACACACTGCTCTAGCTGAGGCCTTACTAGTGCTGAGTGGTGCTGAAGGATTGCTTCATGCATTTTTTAAGTTACAGTTCTGTGTAAACACCCCTGTGTTGACATTTAACATTTTCACAACAGCCAGGTTCTGTTGACTCATGCTCAGGTTGTGATTCACTCCCTCCAGCAGAGCTCCTGTGAGACCTTGGATCCCCACCCTTCACCCAGCACTCTGCAGGTCAAGCCCCCATTCATTAAGTCAGCGTTGAAGGCTGACACACTGCTCACTTCTGCTCCTCTTTTCTCATTTTTAGAAATACTGGCAGGGTGAAGCCAGTTCTTGTTTTTCTTTCCTTGAGTTCTCAGTGCACATCCTTTTTCTCTCTGCTGAAGGCACAATGGGTTGTCCACCTTCACTAACACGCCGCTTCTCCCCTCAGCAACAAGGGTTTTCCTGGATCTGTTTTAATTCACACCGAGTTAGCTCAAGGGAAAACAGCTTATGATCTGCATAAGATGTGCTCATCCTCCCATCTGGTCTCATTTACACAGTGAACACCCTGCCACGATCACAGCAGCCCTCTTGTCTCTTGAGGCCCTAAAAACATCCTGAGGTCTTAGGCCAGGGAGCTGTGGATCCAGCTCCAGGGTGTCCAGGTTGCTGGGCAGGCTGGGGGCACCTGGAGGCAGCCCCCAGCCCAGGATGTCACCTTGTGGGTCGGGACACGGGTGTGGATCCGGGGGTAGGCAGTCCTCTCGTGAGAATTCAAGCCCTATGTGGAAAAAAAACAGCATGAGGAAAAAAATCCTCTCTTTCCCCCCAAATATTCAAGCATGCAGAACCCCCAAACTCAACCACACAAATAATCCCTCCAAAACAACCTTTCAGGAAGTCTTATCCAACATAAGCAAAAAATGGTAAAACTCTGTTCCCTTTACAAACGGTATTTAGCACAGTGCTATCAAAAGGCTATCAAGCAAAATTAATATATCCATGTTTTCTGGTGTATTTGCAGTTCTGCACTTCTTAAAATAAAAATGGTCTAGTAAGTCATAAATTTACATTTCTTAAGTTACCCTGTCTGGCTCCCTTAATGAAATGACTGCAATACAATACACACAGCAGTGTAAATCCATAAAACCTCAGAGTTCCAAACATTAATCAAGAATCTTTCATAACAGAAATTAATAAATGGAAGCAAAAAAATTTAATAAGGAATGAAATTTCACAAGCCGCTAAAAGACCAGCAAAGATGGATTTCATAATATTTTATAAGTCATTTAAAGTAAATTCAATACTTTTCAATGGCTTTATGAAACAGAAATCACGTAACTGACTGGAGGCTTGGGACGTGCTTCAGTTCAGGGTTGGTTTTACAGCACTCCTGTCTTGTTTGATGGAGCGATAATTCCTAACATCAGTTGGTCACGCAAACACCTCTGGAAATCTTGGTATCTAAAAAGGAAGGAGTAGCCAAGAAAGTACTAACACCTGATAAGATACATCTCTGGGATAAACCTGAAGATAGAGCTGCAACTGAGACAATTCAGCAGAAAAAAATAATGCACGTATTGTGTAAGCAAGAATGGAGGATAATACGGAATGTGTCTGATCTTTCAATACCAATCGCTGTGCTCTCATCAATCTTACCACAGGATAATTGACATAATTACTTCTGCTCGACACAGTTTTTGGTTTGCTTTTGCTTCTTGCTGTCATGTACAGTTGCTGACAGGATGCTAATAAACACTTTTCTTGAATGGTTGCAGCACAGCTACTATTCCACTAGCCTGACTCATGAGTGGGACCACTAAATGCTACCACAATACAAATAAATCATTAAACAATCATGATAAAAATAACAGAGCAGCTTTCAGTGATCCTCTGTTTAGGGCAATAGAGACATTGTTAATTTACTTTGTACATAAAATCAGAACTCAGTTGTATTTTTCCCTCTGGTTTGGATTAGCCCACACGATGGCAGTCTCTGTCATTAACACACAGTGAGTTATTCCTTCAAACACTGCCAGTTTAACATGTTTAATCTGCACAATACCAAAAATAAGACAAGAAAATCTGCTTGGATTTCAGTAAGTACGTGAAACAGCCAGGAATTTTCCTGACAAAGAACAAATAGCCTGTAACACCACGGAGTGAACTCCTCATACAGGTTTTAGCACAGCCTGCAGAGCAGAGAAAACCCTCAACAAAACCCACATTGCATCTGCAGAAGCTGCACCCCTGCTGCAGCCATTCTGTGTGCCCTGCTTAACCAAAACCACTCTCTCCATTTCCAGCTGGATAATGGATGTAAAGCTGAAAATGCCACAGGGCAGGTGTTCTGCTGCTTTCTCAGCCTTCAGGTACGAGCTGGTGAAAGAGGTGAGGAAGGGGAAAAAAAGGCCAACTACACAATAGTCAGATAAGTCAAAAGAACTGAAACTCAGCTTTATTGGTTTTTTTTAAAAAGTATTCTACAATAATGGCTCAGAATACTACCACAATGTACAGGGACAAGGCAGTGCTCTGGGCTATGACTGTAGATTACTCTCATATATATATATATTTAAGAGCTTAAGAAAGGTTGAAGCACGGCAGTTCAACATTTCTTAAACACGTATTTCATAATTTTAACATCTTCTAGATCTCTCATTACAGCAGGATTTATCAAATGCAATGTAGTCACAGAAGTCTTGCATAAATACAAATATTGATACTTTACTTTGAATATTGTCTATGATATAAATTCTGCCTTACCTTTAAAAAAAATCTCCAGATCATTATGTGACCTGGGAGTCTTTCCTTTTCTTTCTCTTTAAGAGTTTTTAAATATATATATATATTTATATATATTTGCTATCGTACATCAAAGTATATATGAATCCCATCATTTCTGTTACATTTTCTGCAGACATGGTCTGAAGCAAAATCACCAACAACTAAATCAAAAACTTCCTGGTTATCATAGGAAAGCCAAAGAGGATCTTTCCTCTTTTTTGTGTGTATTTCAGTACTGGTATTTTTTTAAACTTTAAAGGATTCTTCATAAACTAGAGGTCCATAGATCATTTAAAGCAGTCTTTATAAGCAAATTTACATATTTTGACATGCTTTTGTGAGGCAGTTAGTATCAAAATCCAATAGCATTTCTTACAGAGCCATATGACTTTCTGCGATGCAGATATACATTTCATTTCTAAAAAGCCACAGTTCTTTTTCTACATCTGCTCTCATCAAATCCCCAGGATTCATTCATAAAACTGCTGCCGTTCCAAACGCTGACGCTGTTATCCCCGCTGTGGATTAAGACATACACCCAACCTGGTGACATCATCGCGTGGAAGATTGATAAGTAGGAAAACACCCTCCCCAATTCCACAGAGAGTCTTTTCTATCTCTGAATCCTCGTGATTCATGTCACCCAACAGTGCAATGTGACGAAGACACAACTCAGTGCAGGCTAAGGGTCTTCTTCCATCAAAGGAATCTCTAGGAGAAACAAAGAAATAGCACTGACTACTGATTGCAATTTCCCTTTATGCTTTTGCAGAGTATTATGGTTAGCAATTCTAAAAAACCAGAAATGGACATTGAAAATATCTGAACAAGATGTGGGGTATTGACAACTCTAGACCCACTCAGGCTCAAACACCTCTATGAAAATTAGATAACTAAAACTACACAGATTTTCTCTAACAAGTTAGGACCACAAAAACCTAAATGCAAACATCCTTGCTACTACATTAATCACTGAAACAGCATTCAGAGGTGGCAGGCACTTTTACTGGCAGTACCATAATTTCTTCCTCTCCTCCTGGGTGTCCTGTCCCCCTTGTGACAGCAGTAAAACTATCCAAACCCCTCTGAAGCAGCAAGACTTCCTCCACCCAGACCTTCACCCACACTGAATTTAGGACACTGGGCTTCAGCTCAGTGACTGTGGAGAGTGGGATATGAGCCTCTCCCTCTAAATGTCTCCAAGGAAAGCCATCTAATTTCCTTAACAGGCTGAGCAGCACCAACCAGAACTCCATGAAATCATGTCAGTACATGCTCATGTTTGATTTAAAGGCAGGCAATAATACAGGGCAAGCTCCCTCCGCGCACCTGGACCTGTGGGTACATTCCCCTTATGCTGTGACTTCCGTGTCCATGGCTTAAGGCTCATATGCCTCAGATGGAAGGAGCACTTTGCTGGATGCACAGACACGATGAGCTTATTAATAAAGGCTGCTGATTTTGGCCCAGTATGAAAACATGATTTATTTTCTCTTTCAAGGAGAAAATCCTGTTATTGGCTGTAAAAGCCAGGGTATATGAGAGAGTTGTGAGCATAGGAGTTGAGGAGCAGATGAACAGATCAGCAGAGGCAAGATGAAGGTTGGCTTTGCTGCTGTACACAGGTGCTTGCTGACATCCCTGTTGATGAGGCTGGGGTCTGGACAGGAGCTTTCTGGCCTGGCATTCAAATCACGTGCACCCCAGCTAGCAAGGACATATCACAGACATGAAACTCTGTAACCATGGAGCTGTATGATTTAAAAAGAATTCCAAATTCAGGTGTGGACAAAACCATGGAGAAAGTACAAGCGAGTCGGCTGGGTGAATTCCTGGTTGGCCAGCACAAACAAGTGATGCCCCCTGCTCATGGACTCACCTATTGCACCTATGCAAGACTCACCATCTGTGATATCGATCCGGGGACTCGTGGATGCAGCGTCCCCATCAGTGCTCTGGGATACATCAGTTCGATCTGAGCCGGGAAGCGCTGCCGCCTGGCATGTCAGGGATGGGTACAAACTTTGGAGCAGTTCAGAGGAACCCAACCTACTGTCACAGCTCTCAAATTCGCTGGGCAGCGTGTCTGGAATCCTGGGACCGGGGTAAGCGGGAGGATTCTGATCTTCTGCCTGCAAAATATGCCCCTGGTCTGCGGCAGCTGAGTATCCGGGTGCCAGGGCATTCAAGCCACTGCTGACAGCTTCATCGTAGGAAGGCAGCATGACAGGAACACCATCCACCACCACGAAGTCGGGGTCGCCCATGGAGCCCTCCTGGTTGCCTCTACGTCAAACACAGATGGGTTATCACAGAGAGCAGGAGCATGTCAGCAGCACCTCGGAGCAACTGCTGAACTTCAGTAAACATAGCACTTTCTAGTCATGCCAAATGGAGCTACGGGGTCATTAACATTCACAGAAATGTTTGCCAAACTCTGCTTGGGTTGACAGGTGGAATCTGTTACAGTCGGAAAAAATGAAACCAGTAATGTGAAGAACAATTCCAAGAAGGGAAGGTAAACAGGTATGTGGAAGAGATAAGGAGCACCATTTGCTGTGCTGCGCACAGTAGGCATCATGGATGTAAGATCACATATGTACTTCACCAGCCAAAAGTGTCTGAACCCCTGGAAAAATGTGTGCTAGAGCACAAAAGTGTTTACAGCCCAAGTAAACAGGCACTGAGATCACTACCGCTGGATGACAAGGCTTTGGTGGCAAGATTTGTGGCCTCCTTCAGGCCTTGCTTTCAAAGGATGGAGGCTTCCTTAATCAGTATTAAGCTGGTTTCTTTTTTAAGCAATTAATTGGGAAGGTCTGTTAAACCCTAAAGTATGTGTTTAGTAGCCTATTAAACACAGTATAGTCCTGGCAGGAGGGAATTGGTCCTAGGTACCTTTAAGACATGAAAACATCTGAAAAGGAGAGGATTGAAAGCCATTTCAGTAACCTAGACAAGTCCAGGCTGTAGGCCTTCCTCATGAAGAGCACTATGTGAATTAATGACAAATGCTCACAGCTGCATGGTATTTTATGGAAATAAAGGAAGATGCAGGAGATGTTTATGAATTGTGATGAAAATAACACTAATGAAGGTAAAGCAAACCTTTAATAGAAATTTGTCCATAGAGAAAAAAGAAATTCTTTCTTAAAACTTACATTACTAAGTCTACAGTAGTTAAAAAATTAATTCCCCCAGCACCTGAAAACGAGTATTTAAAAATATTGTCAGCTATTTTTACAGGCAGAAGCTGCAATTCTCAGTAGAAGAGCAGTAATTACTCCCAGAGTGAATCTGGCAAACTTTGCCTTTTATCTTAGCTGCATAAAGGACTACTGCAGGATTTTGGGGGTGCCCTTCCACACCAGTGGTCCAGGGACTTCTGCTCAGAGCAGAACAAAGAATCTGCAAGGCTCGTGAGCTGCTCCATCTCTCCAGCAAGCAGTGCTGAGTGTGAAAACCGAATCAAGGCCCTCTTTAGAACAGAAAAGAAACTAGTACAAACCGTGGAAGGAAATGTGTCTTAAATTTGGTCTGGAACATCCTGGCTAAAATAACCAGTAGCAGTACTAACAGAACACTGGTAGCAGTAAATGCCACTATTTTCCATGTAGTCAGGAGGGTCTCCTGTGTATTTGGCCAGGTTTGTTCTGTAACAGAAAGACAATACAAGAGTTGTGCTTGTATATTGCCATTGTTATTTCATATTCAACACTACTCAGAAGTGCCAGTTAGGACCAGGCATTTTTTATATGCAACTTGTAAAACCACACCTAAACCCAATGCCATTGTACCAAAAGCAGCCTTAACATTAAGCTGTCACAGAGGCTGGATCTTGCTTTTTCCCCTTGACTGGTTTTTTATACATGCAGTCATGACCTCAGCTTGCATACATATAAAAATATCCAGATGTTAAAAAAACACATTTGAAGAGGTAATGATCAAAATGGTTTAAGATCATTCAAGATCTTGGGAATGCATTATATTTAGTAGCATCTTAAAAATCACTGCTCATCACTTAACCATGAAATAGACAAAGTTCACCAGGCATTGCCGACCTACAAATTTGCTCCAAAATGAGGGACTGTAAGAAGATGGGACTATTAGGATAGGACTACCCCTTACCTGTTTTGACACAGTACACTTGGTAGGAGGGGAACCACTCTCCGTACTGGCAGGTGATGTACTTGTAGTCGTTGGTGAGGGTGTAACCAGGGTCACAGTAGAACTCCACCACCGTCCCGTGGTTGTAGCGCTCGCAAGGCCGCGGGTGGCAGATGTAGTCTCCATGACTCACCATTGGAGGTAGTGGACAAACTTGGGCGAACAAACAAAGGGAAAAGGAGAAAGACATTAATGCCAGCAACCCGCCACTGGGCAGTTTCAGCGTGTCAAAATGCAGCAGGCACACTTCAGGCTCCCTCTCTGCTCCCTGCAGTTCTGGGTTTGTCTCAGTGGTACCAGGCCACTGCCCAGGGGGGCCAGGTGCTCATCCACACCAGTGGAGGGATGCACGTGCCAGGGGGTCACTGAGGTGGGATCTGGGAAGCTTCCAATCCTCTGTGGGAAGAGGAGGGTGAGAGGAAGACAAAAGGGGGCACATGCCCATCAGGTGGCTGCATGGGGATGGAGCGGGGCAGCCCAAACAAGGAGACTCATGCTCCTCATGAAGCATTATAACTGGGCTGTAACATGCTATCTTTTGTTACGTTAACATAATTAAATGGTTATATGCATTAATTAAATTCCTTTTAAAAATAAGTTTGCCATCAGCAGTGCTGCAAGAGATGCAAAGCACCTAGTGCTGCTTAAGCATGTGCAGTCTGTATCACTGTCATTTCATTAAGTTGAGCTTAAACTCTACTGGTGGTATTTGTGTTTTGTTATTTCTGAACAGCCCGACTGATCTCAGTGGGACCACTGGTGGAGTGAGGTCTTAAATACAGCAGAGGCTGAGCCTGTGTTAATTAAGTAGAGTGGTTTACTTAGGGTTAGATAAATAAGAGAGAATTGCAAATAAACATGTGGGACTTCTCCTGTAGGCCCCGGAACGACATCCCAGGCAGATGAACCCCATGAAGAACTGAGGGAGCACTCCCTGGCAAATAGCAGTGGGAAAGCAGCTCCCAAGCAGTATTTTTACAAGAGAGGAAACTTTTCCACTGTCTGAGCGTTAGTTGATTACTGTTTTCTTAAGCGCTTCCAGCACAGAGCAAAAAAACTCTACAAAAGTGTAACGATGTTTCAAATGACTACATACTGACCCAAAAGGGGCTTCAGTTACTGGATGGCTGCTTTTACTTCCCTTCAGAGGCAGTTCCCAGCTGGCTCAATGCCCCATCTACAGGCTCTTCCCTTCACTTCATGCCTCTCTCATGCAAGCAAGACCTACTGCATTGATTTAAATAATGAAAATGACATCTCTTGGAAGAAGAATCTTCCCAGAAATTACAATTCAGCTGCTTCTCCCTGTGAATCTTGTTACATGAATAATGCATTTCATAAAAAAATACACAAGATATTAAATGAATCTTCAAGAGAGGCTGATTACAATGTGCAGCAATGTCTATTCCCCATCCTCTGGAGACACGGTTCTGTTTGCATTTTCACTGGCAAGGCTTAATAATAACTTGAAATCAGAGTAAGTAATTCACATAAAAATTCACATCCTCAATGCTCTGCACACTTTCCAAAGTCTCTGGGCCCACAAGAAAGAGGAATACTTTACTGGGAAGTCAACTCAAGATTGAAAACAATTTTCTTAAGATTAGGGCAAGGTTGTCAGACTGAAATAGTAGGAAAGCATCTATTAATCATTCTTGTGTTAAAAAGAAAATGATCAGTGAAAGCCATGATCCTGGCCTACCATAAGGAAACCTGGTATATTTCTATTACCTATGCTTAGAGCATGAGAACAAAGGATAAGAACAATTTAAGCTCCTCTGCAACTGAATTTTTTCAGGCTCTGGCAGTGAGCAAGAGATGTGTGGATGCCCACAACCTTTCTAGCAATGAGCGAGTAGAGCACACCTTATCACAAAGAGCAACACTCAGAGAAACTAATTTTCCCCTCCAGCAATGTAGCTGCTACATCATCCCTAACCTCTTAAAGTCATTAAGAGCCAAAGCAGCCTGCTGAATAAAAAAATCCTTCAAAGCTGGTGTCCCAGCAATGTGGGTCAGCTCAAGAATGACACATTTCCAGGCAGATTTAAAGCAATACACTGTGGGGACAACAACCTAGATATGGAGCTGTCAGTCTGTTTACAAATGGAGGTGTATTTTATAACACCCAAAAACAAGAGTATCACTCCTTGTGTAGGATATGTCCCCAGTACTAAAAAGAGTGCCACTCCTTCCACAGACACATCTATATTTCAAGGGAAATGCTTGTGTATTGGTGCTGCCTGGAAACTCCTGCAAACAATTTTTTACTGCCCTGCCAAGTATTAGTCATGAATTAGAGTCGAGGTTTAAGAGGTCACACCTGCCAACAGCTCCTGCAGGAAACACTTGCAACCAGCAGATGCAATGGAACAGGTTTGAAAATGAGGGCTTTTAGCTCAGCTGAAACAGTGCTTCATTCTCATGTCAGCCGGAGTGCAAGAGTCAGGGATTCTAACTCTCTTGGGGTATCACTCACCGCCTCCTGTGAGCTTAATGTTCAACCATTTTCAGGATCCCTTTAACACTTCCATGGGCAAAGGGGCCCCCATGCACAGTCTGCAGCACTCGGGTTCAAAGCCTCTTTTCACAAATCAAGTCAAAGGTACACCACAAACAGCCCCAAATGAACTCACTTTGAGCTCTGGGCAGTTAGTCGTACATTCAGTCCCCTTCTCAACTCACTTCATTCCCATGGTTATCCTGATCCAAGATCCTTTAAAGCCAGTGGAAGGACAGCCAGCAAGTGGCCTTAGTTTTGATCATAGAAAAGAAAGATTATGAAAGTCTGGAGGGCTGCTGAACTCTCTTGGCTCCCAGTGACAGAAAATTCTTAGTGCAGAGCCAGTCACCTTATAGGGTCTGAGCCCTTATTTATGCAGGATGCCAGTATATAACACTGGTTACATGGATTAAAGGAATGTGCCAGATATGGAGGAAAACTCAGGTGGCAAACCTAAGGCCACTGAAGTTTTTTAGGAAGTTAAAATTCTAGCATTCCCACTAATGAACCCTAATTGTGTTTGGAAATTACAGGCCATGGACTTCGGGCAAATGAATCAAACTCACAGAATGAAAATAGCCACAAACTGATTACAACAGAAGTGTATCTGACAAGTACATTTTCACTGCCAAAGCCAATAGCAGTATGCACAATAATCATAGAAACAAGGGAATTCTACTTCAGGAAGGTCTCACAGCTCAAAAAAAAAGCCCTAAGTGCTGTTCTTAAAAGTGACACTAAATCTTTACTACCAGTAGCTTTCAGCATCTTCACTTTACAAGGCTTTGGAGACTTTAATGCTCTAATTACAACATCCAGCATGGATAATCCAGTAGTATTTTCTGACGACCAGCATTAAAAGACCACATGCCTGTGTCCTTAACTCTGGAGCTCGGCAGAGGGACGGACATAATTCAAACAGTGTCTGCTGGTGGTTCTGCAGCAGGTGATCCCGGGTCTCTGGATCTGTCTTTGTACAGCAGCTGGCCACGGACTGTATGGGGATTTACAGGAACTTTATAGCTCAGCATTCTCAGCTGAAAAGTTGAATCGTTCATCAAAAAGAAAGAGCAATTGTGTTTATATGGCAAACAAATCCCTTGCTGGATGCTCAAGAGTCCTGTTACTCAAGGAAGTTGAAGGGGAGAATTCCTGATTTGATTTGGTGGACTTCCCTGCCTGCTCCTAGGAGCTGCTGGAGCTGAGGGCTCTCCTCTGAGACCAGCTTTCTGCTCTGGCTGATTTTAATGAAGGACTAGCACTACCACGAAGAGCTTAAAACCTGGGGAGCGAAGCCTTGTGTTGCCAGCAGTGTGACACGGTGGCCTGGAGCAGAGGCAAGGGCCCCACGGAGTGCCCTCTCCATCCCAGCCTCTGCAGTGCAAGAGCTGCATCCCTTGGAGCAGGGCCAGGGGAGGGTGGCACAGGCTGTGGGCACTTGAGGCATTAATGAGGTTCACCCAGTGATTTTTCCTACCCGTTATGGTCAAGAAGCTTTTTAAACTCTGCCCGGAGGATGCTGCAGTAATTCTGCAATGTTGACACTGGAACTGGAGGAGGGAGGGAAGATTTTTTGGTATTAGCATATTCTCAATTAACATCGATGGCACAGAATAAAGACATTGCATGACTTTTTAAAAGCCACTGGTAGAGAGATAACAGTGGAGTTACAGATATTTACACTGCTCAAAACCTGGTTTTTAGTCAATGTTCAAAGGCTGGTGGGTTTAGTCTGTGGTCAAAGTAGACAGGTGGTAAATCATTCAGGTTTTGCCCAGCATTTTTTTATGTGAGCCAAAAAATAAAAGCAAAAATGTCTTGAAGTACAGGACACTTACTTATAAAACAAAATAAGGGGTAGGAACAAGCAAACTTATTTTCCACCTGTGATTATTTCTCTCAAGCTAGTAGTCCACCTTTTGTGTAGGACATTAATTGCTTGGTTAGCAGAAAACCCCGGTGTAAGGCCAGCCATTTCTGTCTGACACAGGGATGGACAGGATTAGAGACATTTGCACCTAATAAAGAATAACACTTCTTCCAAACACTTTGTGAACGCCTGCTCATTATGCAAAGAGTGAGAACAGATTAAGACGTAACTTCCAGATGAGAAAGACACAGATAAAACCCTGCCAGTTCCACTGTGCAGGAAAATGCTGGTGTGTCTCGCTCAGAAGGGGACACACTGTCTGCTTTGCTCACAAACCAGGAGAGAACAAGAGCTTCTCCTGACCCTCACTTGTCATTCTTGTACACATCAGGACACTTATCACCAGAAATCTGGACACCTGTCACCTGGCTACTGCATCCCAACCAATGTTTAACCCAAGCTGTCACTCACTCCATGAGACCACAGCTGTGTATGTCCCAGCAGGTGTGACCCTTCCCATCGAGGGTGGCCAGGTCCCCACCTGCAGCTTTACTGGCTGGCTTCTGGGGCCTTAGGAGGGATCCTCTCCCAAATACTGCCTTCGTACAAACACATGCTTGGGGATGCAAGATCTGAAAATTGTATTTTTTACAGGAACATAGAAGATAAAGATTATGTTTGTTCCTTTTCCTGCTTCTTTATGAACACTGTGCTAACAAAACTTGGTTTCACTGGTTCCCTCAGTGTCATCAGGTTCCTTCAGTCGTTCAGAATAAAACAAATCATCAACCAAGAAGTTCTTCTTTCATATTAATAAGAATTCCTGTCCAGTTCACCTGACAGACCTGTCCATCTCCACAGGTATTACCAGCAAATGAATCACACCTGCACTGCACAGTACAGAGCCTGAGGAAATTAATTCTTCACTCTGAATACTAAAAAAGGGATTTTTCTATTCTACACTTAGATTTCAATTTACAGAAATGTACAAAACCCAAAGTATTTCAATTCTAAAATAGCAAAACAAAAATTCCCGTTAAAATGTGAAGTGTTCTAAGTAGGATGGAAGAAAAACTACTGGACTCAACTGCTCATATCCAATCAAAAGCTTGAAGAAGAAATTTAGAGGTTTGTAAAAGGAAGGAAATAGCAAATCCAGTTGCTTTAAAATAAGCCCTGTCAAAACATCTCATTCTAAGAACAGCTGCTTAATGAGATTTTTCTTAATGACACTCTTCAGGAATGCAAGCAGAACAGGAAGCATTACCGGAGTAACTTTTAATTTATTGTGAACATCACTTTAACAATATCCTAATGAAATGTTCCTACAACAAATGCTGCTGGCCCTGTGAAGGGAGACTTGGTGCATATTACAGCTGTACTGGAACAAACTTGGAGGCCGTTGAATTTGTGTTCTGAAAGTGATGCCATGCTTTGAGGAACTTTTCTGATTACTCATTCCCACAGGAAAACAACAGCACCAAGAGTAATAACAGAATAGAAAGTTTGGTGGAAACAACTAAGCACTCATATATAAAGTAAATCCTATTTAAGCCTGACTGAATATGTAAAGTAATGAAGATACAAGACGCTTACTTTGAACTCTCAGGTGCCAGAGAATTTATTTCTTGAAAGCCTACAGCAAGAATTATTAATAAAATTGTATCCTTAGCCAATAGTATCCAAATTCTTTTCGATCTTAACCTTTCTTGTTTACTTAACCTTCACAATGCCACTTACATGTTTTCTTCTAGTAAGGCACCTAAGAGGTAAGCAATTTCTTCTCAACCTCTCAGCAAGTCAATGTTCAAGCAGCCAGGAACATACCCCAGGTCTCCTGGCTCCAGGCTGCTATACCCCTAGGCAATCACCCCTGGGTAATTCTGAACCAGCTATGACTGTGAGGTAAGCCTTTCAATGTGCACACAGTGAGAAGAACTTCTCACCTTCTACAGAGTGTGAAATGAATTGAATAATTAAGTTTTTAAAGAAAAGCTGCTTCTCTGGTCTAGCTTTGACAAACAGCACCTTGCTGAGAATGGCAATCACCGAAAGCAGCTGCATGAGCCCGAATGAAACCGTATAGAACTAGTTTCAAACATATTTAAAAAATAATTTAATATTAGCTGATTCCAAAATGGAAACAGACAGTGATTTACAATCACTTATTGTACACACTTCCTTCCTGGAATTGCAAATTACAGAGCAGCTTTTGCAGTTCCAGTCGGTTGAGCTCCTACAGGAGCATCACGCCAAATTCACACTCAACAACTCTACTCTTTCCAGCACAGTATCCTGTGAAACATTGATATCAATGCTAAAGTCTTTACTTTCAAATGCATTTCACAACAAATTCAAGACGAAGCACACTCCAAGTGATCTTCTTCCTATAAATTTTAAGTTAAACAATGAAAGTTTCATTTAAACTACAAGAAATTGATTACAAGTTTGCAGCTAGAGAGCTAGGACTTCTTTTAGCAAGAGGCCCACAATTATATTTAAGGAAATATTTATAGTCATTATTCACATGTGAGTGCTTTGAGCACTGTGGTCTCATTTACAGCAGATAATTTTGGCTTTCTTCAACACTTGCTTCCAGTTTTGTTTTTTCCTTCCCTCATGAGTGGCTGACTTTATGATCAGTAATGGTCTTTTTAGGACTTTGAGAAGCAGATGCTGGGGACTACACAGACACTTTGCAGGAAGGAATTAGAAAATTCCGATATTAGCCAAGGCTTGGGTATTTGACAGGCATCCCAGGACAACCTCAGGACTAGAAAAGGTCAAAGTGCTTAGAAGTATAATGGAGGTGGAGGGGAGAGAGCGAACAGTCGGGAAGCTGCCTAAGAAAACCAGACAGCCAAAGGCTCCTGTCAGGGATGTCTGAAGAAGCCAGTGCTCACTGTGAGCTGGATGTATCAGTGGGTTTTTATGTTACTTTAATCCCTCTTTTTTGAATAGCTTTTTCTTCTTTGTTATAAGCAAGAATCCCTTGAGCTTGTGTGGGGTTACCCACACCAGTCATCAGGGATTGATGGAGACAAGGAATGCTGGAATAGACAAGCTGTATTCCAGGGTTTAGGAAATCAAGCTAGACCACGTGAGGTAAGAAAAAAGATCCCATTCCCAATGGAGAGCTACAAGTTAAAAAAAAAGGGGGGGAGGAAAGGCAGCAGGTGATCTTAGCACTGTAATTTCACAAACCATCTTACAAGACCAGGAAGGCATGGAGAAGTGTTGTTTTCTGTTATTTATGTGCAGTTCCCAAGTGCCTGCCTACACTGATTGGTGCAAGCGCCACCCTTTAAATATTGGTTTTTATCTCTGGAAATGAACAAGTGAATAGACTTCCTGATGCACGGAGTCTGTAGCTACAGTTCCCTCCATTTGTGGAAGACGTTCTGTGAGTGCACTGTGTGGCCAATTTTAATGAACACGTCCGTAAAGCACAGAGATGTTTGATTTCAAGGTAGGCAATGTGCTATTTTCCCTTCCAAGCAGCCTTGTCAGATACAGTTAAAGATTAATATTATAAAACAGCCCTCAGGGAGAATTTTTGTCTGCTTTTCCCCACCTAATCCACAGCATATTTAAAGCACAGTGGATAGAACACTACATGCATCTGGCAGCTAATGTGGAACTTCAGGGCAGAAATTATGGCTCCATGAAAAAGTTGGGGTGTCTGGCTGCTTCTGGAAATGCTAAGGAGTTTCTGAAAGGTACAGAGGTCATGGAACAGGTGCAAAACAATGATTTTGTGGCAGTCCTGTGCAACAAGCAATACCAAAGACATGAAAGAAACAGATTACAAGATGTTATTCTGTTGATTTCTGAAAAAGTATGAACAGTGGAGAAGGCATCTATTTCAATCCCAGCCAAGATCAAAGAAGATTTCTGCAATGCAAAAAAGGAGCAGTCACATTGAAATATAATGCTATTTATGTTCTTCAGACAATGTCTTCAACTTGGAGCCTCCATCCCTCACAACAAGAGCTGCAAAAAAGCCCACTTTGTCAAGTATACATTCTGTCTTGAATTTGGTCTGTTTTTCTTTGTGTTTCACTTCACAATACAGCTGCTGGAGTTAAGAGATTGGATGACTATTTAGCACCATGTCCCCAGAGAACATGACTTGTTTGTCTAGCATTTCATGTCTCTGTGCTCCTTTTGAATTCAATTCTTTTCCACAGCTCTTCAGCTGTGGGTAATGGTGGACAGATCAAGTTCAGCATTTTCCGACAGCACAAAAATCCAGATACTCCAAGTTAAAATGTTCACCTTCCACACTCATATATGGATGTGTATAATTTCTGCACTCCTGGGTGATGAAGGAATTAACTGTCTACAGTGCAGAAACAGGCAGAATTATTGAATGACTTCTTCTAAAGAAAACTATCCTCTTAAACTTCTTCATCAGACTTGCTTTCCGCGACAAGCACCCCCAGGGTGAAACACCGTCAGCCTATTTCATCCTTTGGGTATCAGGCTAAAGGTGTCACTGACAGAAAGGTGCTGCCCTAGTAAAGGTCCTTACATATAGGGTTGTCTGCTGCTATTGGAGCATTTACTGCTGGTTGTAGTTTCTGAGTCACAAGTATTGCTATAGGCAGTGAAATACCGCTGTAGTCAGAGCTATTAGAAACCACGCTATCAATATGTCCTATGTTAACATTAACTTAGTTAACCTGGACGACCTCTTTGGCAGTTGAGCAATATTTAATTTATTCTCCCTCCTGCCTGCAAGCTGAGTAGGTGCAAACCTAAAACAGAATCCTGGTATCTACCTCACCTAATTTCTCAGTACCACAGTGTTTCATAACTTGCCTGTATTGCTGCCCTCTGCTCCCTCGACAGGACTTCTATCTGTTGGAGATGTGCTGCATCAACATTATCTTCCCTGAGGATACACATCAGTCTGTCATGTTGGGATTTATCTGAAGCCTTCTCAATGTCAGCAAAGAAACACAGAGAGAAATCCGTTTGTACCAATGTACAACATCTCAGGCCTAGGATTGCTTACTTTATCTCCTCTCCTGAGAATAACTGATTACAGGCTGACTTCTATCCTTTTTTCTCAGAGTGCTGCTCTATGTTCCTTCAAGAATTTAGAAGATTTTAAGTGCCTAGTTTATCAAATAGATAGCTCGGTGTCAAATCACTGTTTGTGGCATTAGGAATTGTTACAGAAGAATGCAGATTTGTGAAGCTTTCCTACAAAGTGTCCTGCATGTAACTGGTTACAAAGTTTCAGCTATTTTGTTTTGAACTATTTGAACTATACAGAATTTCATTCTGTAATATCATCCTCCTCTGTCATATTCTTTACTTCCTAGGTTCTAAGTCAGAATGATCAGCCCCACTCTATGAGTGTCTGTCCCCAGGCTTATGAGAAGAAAAATTTTGAAGCTCTGTTCTGCATTCTTACCTGTGTTTCCAGAGTATTTTTTTCTCTGCAGCATACTTCGCTGGTTTTGATTTTCATCTGACTAACCCCTTTTTATTCTCCAGAAATCTCCTGGTGCCCACGTGAGGGGGGTTTGGGCTCCCTTGCACTTCTGCAAAGGGAGAATTTGTTGCACAAATTTCTTAATTCCTTCCTTCTCCTACCTTTCTTCCATAGTTTCTCCAATTTTCAGAATCCTTTCAGTACCTTTATGGTTGCTTAGCTTTGTACCTTTTCATCTACCCTCACAATGAGGTGGTTTTATATTCCAGAGTTCAGAAATACCTTCATTTTTTTTCTGTGTTTTTACTCTCTTCTGTTTATTGAATCTCCCCTTTGAAATCTATTCCTCACGTTTGTTTCATTTTAATTTCGAATCTACCTACAAAAATTTGAAATATTTTTTATTTTACATTCTTTCAAGTTTAACATCGGGTAGAGAATCTGCTGGTCTCAGAAAGTAGAATGAAGTTTTGATATTGCAATATATTTGATTTCTTGCAAGACCAGCTTTTCTGTTCAGCTGGGATGATGCTGAAACGACATTCTAGATAATAGCATCATGTCTATCGTTTGCAAATTGAATCAACCTGTTTTCCCTTTCACTCTTAAATACAAAGCTGGGAATTCCCAATGACACTATCCCTACAACTGCTTTATTTTCTAGCATTATAATCAAATTCTCCCAGCCTTTCCTCTCTTTATCTGCTTCCCTTGTCACTCCCCACCCAGTTCTTCATAAGAACTATTCCTTACATCTTCCTGGAAGACTTCCAGAGGGCATGAAAAATTAAAATACAGAGTCCAGATGGCAAGGAGTGTAATCATATGCAGATCACATTCCCAAAGTACTCATGGCCAAGGGGTTTTTTTTCAGTTTGGTCTGGGGTTTTTTGGTTTTTTTTCCTTGTTTCTTCAAATCCTGTGTAATATCTTTATTCACCTTAAAGTACCATACTATAAACGTAACATACCCTAGTTTTAAGTGTTTCATTTCACAGAGTTCCACACAGGTATGTTTTCAAGTGCTTGCTCTCCTCTGATGTTTTTGGAAGCCGTTCAATTTATTTTACAATTAATATTTATACCCCATGTGGTATTCTTCACTCTCATCAATTCTGCACCCATGTTTTGCATACCAGATTTTACAGAAGGCAATCACTAACTCACATCAATTTCTACAGATGGATAATTAACCCCAAATAGGTAATTTAAAAATCATATCAAAAACCCCAAAGCCCATTTTCCTTCAGTTTTCCTGGAAGTGTCTATTGAGTTTCAGTACAAAAGAAGGTTTAAAAAGTTTCTGCATAGTCGTGGAAATCCATTAGAATAAAAGGAAATAAAGAAAGTTAAAGAAGAAAATTCAGTGTGAAGATGCTTCATCTTATCCTCTAAATGACTGTAAAATCTTCCAGCACTGGTAAAACAACACCATTTCCTTTACTGTCCTTCTCTGATATCACTCAACCATTTCAACTGAAGCCTCCCAAATGATTCAGCTTGAGGCAGACACTCAAAAATCAATCCAAATGTTTTAAATCTGGCAAAGATACAAGCATTTAAGAAGAGGATCCCACACCAGCAAACACTTGGCAATCTGAGCTAGAGGCATCCTTTTTTGCCGGAGCCATAACCACTGCCCTGGCCAGATGCAAACAGCTGTTTCTGAGCAGTCACTGCTCAGCTCTGCACAATAAACCCGAAAGAAGTGCCAGGTGACAGAGTTTCTATGCACTGCTCTGACTAAAGCAGCACTGATTTCACTTACCAGAAAAAAACCTCCTTCCCTAACAGCAAAAATGAGTCTCTCACCCGAGCTGGTGGAAGCTCCACGCTCGGCAATACTGAGGGTAAGGCTGGGAAGCACTGGAAAGCCTGATGTGCAATAGGGGCTGAGTGGTCCCTGGAGTGACCTTCGATCTAAATAGAGCTACAAACCCTTCGTTCAGAATTTATTCTGCCCTAACAAAGAGGGAAAAATTCACCAGATTGATGTATAGTATGTTTGTGACTACACACAAATTTAGGAAATCCCTTCTGTGGAGGCTTCAACAAGAACATATATCTAAATGAGGAAGCTGTAAGCAGCACTGTTTATAGGAGAATAAAAGCTCTCAAATGGTTTGCTATAGCTTCCTAGCAGTCATTTGCTTTTAATCATTACCATATTAAAATGCTGAGCAGGAAATCTCATTACAATACATTTTTAATTGAACATGGAAAGAAATAAATGGAATTAATTTGTTATTTGCCGATTTCCTCTGCGAAAAATCCTGCTTGGTGAGATTACACCGCACACATAAAAGGAATGCTGAAAAATGAACTTGACATTGGAATGCAAGGTGGAGTATAAAAAAATACGCAAGGAAGGAGTTCTGTCCACTAATTAAGAGTAGTGGATTGTAACAAGATTCCTGGAGACTGGCACTCCTTGCATAAATCACTCGAACAAGCACTTTCAAACAAGGGCATATCAAGTTGATGTGCCCTATCTGGATTCATTTTGAACATCACTGCACACCTGCTGAAGCAGCCCTACAGCAGAGTTCACAAGGGGAGCTGTCAGAGGTGACCTTTCCGTGCTGCTGGAAGCTCTCTCTTCTGCCTCAAAACTGAGCAGAACCAGCTCTTGCAAGTGTTGTGCTCCAGACTTTGGTCTCCTGTGGCTCACTCAACACATGCCCACGTGAAATCACCATGGAGAGGTTTGGCATTTAAAGAGAGCAGTAAGAAAGTGATTCAGAGGGAGGCTGAATCAAAATCAGAACTCAGGAGGCCTCCCTGATGGCCTTGGCCCAGCATCTGGCACACACCGATCCCCCCATCACAGATCTTCGGAGCTGAGTGGGGATGATAACTTTTGACATGTTATTTAAAATGTAGACTGCCAGGGCAGAAGTTCTTGCCTCATGTTTTAAATTATACAGAAAAAGAGCCTCTCTATGACTTTAGAATACAAGCAAGAAACAATGAGCACGTGAGTTTTCTCAGGTATTCTGATAGCAGCTGGAATGCTGACCTGTGTTAAGTGACAGTAAGACACAACTTTTTCTGCTTCATACACTTGAGTTTCATGCTCTTATCTTTCTAACTCAAGAACTGTCATTTTTCTCAAATCAGTTGTATTGTCTGGATTAAACCTAACAGGGCCCTTCTGATTTTTTAATGTGTTTTCCATGCTATAAACAACAACAAACAAGCCTTCCAAAAATGGCTTACATAGAGCTGAATGAGGATTAATCTTTCATGGTGAGCTAAATAAACAAACAAAAAAATCATCTTGTTTTGTCATTCCAAAATTGCAAAGGCATTTTTGAATTTTGGAACTTGAACTGTCAGCTAAAAATAAGGATCATTTAATTATTTTTGTGCCGTTTATCACTTTGTTGATGCTTTTGGCAAATTTTTGCACTTCCAGAATGCTTAGCATTTAGTTCAGTGACATAAGCATCACATATGAATTCCTGTAATTGCTTTTAGCTAAATTCTACATATAGATAGCTTCCTTACAGGCTTGAAATAGAACAAAAATGTAGTTCTTTTAGGGGAATGAAATGAAGAGGATGTATTTGGATTCTCATGACTCCCTAGGATGCTTCATTCAAGATGTGAAGATGGAGGAGGGTCGTTTATGCAGTTTTGGCAATGTATGGAGCAATCTATCCAGTATCTCTGTTTTAAATGTCTGGGATGCAAATACAAATGCACTATGACACCCTCCATCCCAGCTCTAGTCACAGATTATTCCTTTTGGCTCGGTAGGATTTACCTCTGTTTCACACTGACCGGTTTTTATGTTCCTCATCAATAAATTAGTTCAGTCTTTTTAGCTGTCAATCCTCCTTTAAGGTTAACTACCGTGACAGACAGCAAATACTCGGGTGTGCAGCACCACGTGGCGCTGAGTAATGACTGCAGCTGGCACAGCCCAAACTCAGAGTTTCTGTGAGGTATTTTTCAGCTTATCACGGAAATCTATCCGTATGTGTAGGAGCTCTGACCATCTGCATAGGAAGGTGAGTTATGTAATTTCTTCGGTGTTTTGATCAGAAAGGCAGCAGAGAGTTTGCATTTTAAGGGCAAAGCAATCGTTAGGAGCTTTCCCTCTTGCACTTGGGACACTGCGAGAGCAAACGTCACTTAGGGAACGCCAAGAGCTGAGGGTGCAGCGAAGCCCAGCAGGCTGCTCACAGCAGAACCCAGACAGGCTCTGCACAGCCGCTGGACACATCACAGAAGAGTGGAGCCACAGCCACAGCCCTGGGTTAAAACCACAGAGAGCATGCAGATCTCGTGAAATGGAAAGATAAACAAACAGTAAGACATTTACCTTCCACATCAAGGCACCTAGGTGGGCTATCTGACCAGATAAGGTTATACATGCACTCAAGGATCTCTGCCCCTTCTAGTTTATATCCAGGAAAGCACTGATAATACACCACTGTTCCTACGGGGAAGGAGGCCCCGAACTCAGATATGTTAATGTAACTATGAGGAAGAACCAACGGCCTCAGGCAACCTGCAAATTAAGAAGAGGGAGGTTTCTTTTATTATCAAGTGCTTATCCCAGTCATCTTCACACATCTCAGTTACAGTTTCTAAATTGAGGAGTGTGATATTTTTCATCCCCTCCACTATGAATGGCATGTCTGCATGATCTCCCTCAGATGTATCTGCCTCATTATCCTGTGTCAAACCCTTTTGTTGTTTAGCCCACACGCTTTGCTAGCGTGGGCTTCACTCTCAACAAATCCAGGAAAGGTTTTCTGAAACTGACAGGATTTTGTTTAACAAACATTCACTGGTTCAGCAGATGGCAACTTCTTTTTGAGGTAGACTCTTTAATAAATAAAGATTGTCATTTATATAAATGGTGAGTTTTATTCCTCCTCTTAAAAATGACAGGCATGTAAACCCTCTAAAATATTAAAACCGCTCCTGTGAAAAAGTGCAATTGTAAAAGATCTGCAGGCAGAATTAATGACTTTGAAATTCCAGTCTGAGAAAGTCTAAAGGGACATGACTTCCTAGGAGCAGTCCCATGATAAACACTGAGCAAGGTCTCAGACTAGGTTATCAAAAAGTTGAGGAACCTGTTATCACCAGAAATTGTAAATGTAGTCAGAATCAGAGACTATCTTCCAGTTCTACTTCTGGAATTACTCCTGAGGGATTTGTACCATGGATGGTACTGAGCAGTGACAGTTAAGCAGTCACCAACCAAATTTGGGGCAACAAAGAGCAGTGAATTTAACAGAGGGTATGTCTTTGTAACATGTCATTCCTCATGGCCCTAGAAATGACCCTCTGGGTAATACCTGATACTGTTTCATTTTTTAATTTGCAATAATGTGGAGAAAAGATGACTAGTAATCAGGGAATGAAAAATAATATTTTAGAATTATGTGACTAATGGAAGCTGCATTATGGCAGTCCATAAATAGGTCTCTTGCCACTACTAGGAATTTGTGAGGATATTCATAGGACTCCAATAATTTTAAACTAGAGGAGGAAACAAAAATCAGTCTGAGAACTTCTTGTAAGGTACTGGCATTTAAAACAAAAAGCCTCAGCAGCATTTCAAGCAGCCATTTCCTTGCAACGGTCTTTTGAGGGAGGGAATAAACCCGAAAGAAAACGAGAAAAAGCATGAAAGCTTTTTGCAGCATGCTGTACCACCAGAGCAATGGTTTTCATAGCTGTTTAAGCAGCTGGTTATGTCCCTGCTCAAATAAAGCTTCAAGCATCCTATCTGCTGGCTGCTGCTTGTACCCTGATCAAGAATGCCCCACACACAACACGCTAATTCCTGCAAACTGAGCAGCCCATCAAGCAGGACGACGAAAGCAGCCCCCAGTGGGACAGAAAGAGCTCAGACTGCCCAAGCAAGACCAAGATTACTCGTCTCTGAACTGTATCAGGGAAAATTTGGTCCTGCTGGCTCAGAATTTTAATGCTCATTATGTTCCTGGTGATGCAGGAGAGAGATTTATTTGAATTTGTATGACAGCCAAGCGTTTGTGAAAATTCCTAGGTCTCCAAACAACTCAAGCTGCTTGAAAAACTTCATTTTCACATTTTTTTGCTAAGTAACTCACATCATTCCAGATCAGTAATTAATATTATTATGACATGGCAAAAATAGAGGTTAGATTCTTACACACTCTACAATCCTTTCCCATTGCTCTGGAAGGGAAAAAAGGCATCTTAGTGTCGTAAGACTCCCCTGCCTGTTGTAATGAAAGGGCCGTAGAAATGTCACTGACAGCCTACCTATAGCAAGTAGACAAGTGGCTTTGATCTTACTAGTGCTTGACATGGCAAAAAGAAAAATCTGGAGACAATTCTGCAGTAACTTTATAGAATTTGGCAAAATATGGCAGAGGCTTGAATCTGAATTGCCTGTCTGGTAATCACAGCACTTGGGTCTTGCGCAATTGATTTCTTAACTTTTATTAGCACTGCTTTTATTTTGAAAAGCAGTTAATATTGACTATCGAGTAGGAGCAATTGATTGTGTTTCACAGTATAAACACAGCAACAGAAATAACAATCCAAGGGGTACTTGGGGTACTTCTGCTTACCCAGTAAATATTGTCTGTCCCAAAGTATTCACCCGGGTCTTTGGCAAATACAGCATCAGCAAATCTATCTTTTGAGCATTCCTCTCCCCCTACTGCAAGAGTCTTAATCTACCTTAATTAGATGTGAGGTGCACCCCCACAGAAGGGGGCTGTACATTTCATACTGCCACATGTGATGCCATCGCTGATAAGATACCCCAAAACTGGCATCCACTTTGCTACGGTTTTGCAAAACCTCCCCTTTGCTGTTAGGCCTGTTCAGAGACAACGTGTGCATCTAAAATGCTGAGCTGGCCTGGTAACATGTCTAAGTTTCTGCCATAGTCTGTGGCAAGATCTTGGGGGACAGTCTGATGTGCTGTTGCTCCTGAGAAGTGTCCCAGCTCCTCTGCCTGCCTGCCCTGACTCTGCAAATTGGTGTGACAGTGTAATGAAGTGCCTACAGAGAAGTGCTAGCTCTAGGAGGTGACAGATGGGTTTGAGGAAAGTCGGGACTAACCAAGTCTGCTCCTCAGTTAAAATCTCTCGCTGCTGTTCAGTGGGCCAAGCTTGTTACCGAGATGTGATATGGTTAAAACTGAGTCAGTGGTACTCAGATGTGCTTATTGGAAATGTGAAAAGGAGCCCAGGGTTATTGCATTTCCATTCACTAAAGCTGGCTTACGCCCAGCCATTTCTCATGGTCTAAGCTGAGCTGGGATCCCATGCTGTTGATATTTCTAGTTCTACGGGTAATGGCTTTTCTGGCTAAAATCATTCCCGTGCACACCTTGAATTTTCAGTCAATACGTAAAGGTTTAATGGACTGTGAATCTAATCAACAGCTCTGCTGAAAACTCTGACAGAAGAACAAGTTCCAGCTTCTCTCCTCTACCCCTGCCTTCTGCACAAGACAAAGAAAGATAAAGTGCAGTTAATCTTTCCACAAATTAGTTGGTGAAAAAATGCAAGATGCCCATCAGAACTTCTGACTGATTACCTTGGTTGTTTTTTACTTTTTAATGCAGTGTATCTGTGTCATATTTTAGCTTTGCGAACAAAAAAGCAGTATTTAAAGTAGTATTATAAGCATGGGAATGTTCAGGAAGCAACATCTCTCCTGCAGTGAGCAAAGGGGAAGAGAAATCAAAAAAATCTTAGCAGCAGCACTATTCAAACACTGCATTGTGGAGCTTATCAGATCACTGACATTCTCACAACTGTAGGAAAAAATATTGGCAAACTATCACAAGATGCATGAGCTATAAAACAGGATGTGCTGGAGTACTAAACCTTGGCATATGGGTAGATTATCCCATGTTCCATCGTCTTGACATATGGAAACCATGTTGTCTAAGTCAGGGTAACGGATCTGGAATCCTTCATGACAGCTGATTATTAACTTATCGCCAGTCCTGTATGTCTTGTTATGAACCTCTGCATCTTCAACATGTGGAACAAGGCAATCTGTGACTTCACGAGAAAAAGAAATAGTAACTTAATTAAAAAAGCATGGCTAGCTATTCAGTAATCAAGCTCTTAAACAAAAGTTAGCATTTAACGTAAGTGCTCTGCTTAAACTGTTTGGAAAATACATGCATTTCAATAAAAGTGCCCTTTCCCTAGTAAACCACCAATTACAAAGTCTATAGCATGGCAGGAGAAGCTGAGGTGCTACAATAATGGAGCGCTCCCCCAGCCTTTTTAAAACCAAAAAAATTAGGAGCTTTTAGGAAGACCGTGGTTAATTTTGGCCCTCCGTTCATCATGTGTACAAATCAGACCACAAAGTCTGACTATCCCAAGGTTCCATGCGAAGTCAGACTCTGACAGCACTAAGGACAGGACGAAAGAAAAGATAAAATACAGATATGGCACAAGGAACACAGAAAAACTGCAGTTTTAGGAGAGAGACAGATGAAAATCAGGTACATTTACAAGGGTTTATCCAGCTCCATTCCACGGAGTTCGTTACGAGAATGCTTTCACTTTAATCTCCTTGATTATGTTTTAAACCAGATAGTTTTATGTGCCTGCATTCATATGCCTTTAGAGGACATGATTTTTAGGGTCCTGAGCAGCGTCTCAAGTGATTGTAGAAGACTCTCAAGAAGGGACTGCAAACCTGTAGTGATACACAGGGATGGGCTCTAGCACCTGTCTGTGACACATGCATCAGGCAGCCACATCTCACTCTATGTGCCAGTGCCAAAGACACCAAAATACAGAATAAAACTCAGAACACTGAAAGATGTGGAAAGTGGAAGGGTGAAGCAGGGGAAAAATCCCCTAGTAATACTGAATAATTGAGAAACAAGCCATGAGGGTATGAGGGGATAGGCTGGGCGACTCAAAGTTCATCCTCATCATAAAGGCAATGATGAAACAGAAGAGAGGGAAAGATTAAATATTGGGAGAAAAATTTTGTTTGTCTACCAGCAGTCAATCCATGACAGAGATGGTAATAAAAGTTTCCAGGCATCAAAACCCAAGATATATTTCAAACAAAAGAAAGACAGAAAAAGTATGATAAGCCTGTGTTATGCTGTTTTATTCCCCCAACACTTCGACCATGAGAGACAATTATCTCCATTTAGGAATACCGTATTTATTAAAAAAAAAGAAGAGAAATCACTTGAGACTTGCATAGAAGAGAAAGTTTCTGCCATTTTCAGGGTAATTCTTGCTACAGAGGAAGAGGCAAAGCTAAATTTGTATTTACCAATTAATTGTTAGTATGCACTAAGCAAAGTGGTAGTGACAGCTTGTTTGTTTGGAAGCACAAGAAGAAGGAAGATAAACTGTCATTTAGCACAGCACTCAAACTACTAAGAGCAAATGTATTTCATCATCTTTTTATTTAGTTAGGCAGACTAGGGGGGATCTATTACTCTGAGACTCCACCACTAAATTTTACTAATGTGAAGGGGGACAGTGTTGCTCCCCCAGTTAAAACATACTTTGCACCTTCCCATCGTAGGGATGTTTTCTAAAATAACTTATACTTAGCTACCTTTTGGTAATTAGCCTGAGCATATTATTAGTTAAAAATTCTTCCATTTCTCTTGTGACTTTTTAGCTTCTTGGCAGCTGCTGCAGGTGCCTCCTGCTGCTGGTAGCGGGAAGGGCTGGCAGCCTGCCAGGCGGGCTGAGAAACTGCAGCAGGAAGTTTTCTTAGAATTTATTCATTTATAAATGCACAAGTCTAGGGAGGATCCATACCCTAACAGGAGGTTGTAAAATACACTGGCGAGGGTGCAGACATCACTTTCAAAGATGGAACAGTTTTCTCTCTCTCTCTAGCAAGTTAATCAGCAGAGAAGACAGCAGAGGAAGTCCCATAAGAAATGCCTTCCACTAAGCCATAAATGCTGTCATGAAGAGGATGTCCTGGGCACCCCACGAGGATGGGATGAGATAGATGGAGAACCTGCTTGGCAGCCACGCAGCAGGAGGTTGGAGGTGGATGCCAGAAGATAATGTCAATGAACAAACAGCTCCTTCTCTTGATACAGCATCTTTCTGTTGCTACACAAATAAAGGAGGTGTGTATACACACGGTGCAGATGTGAGAAGTGAGATTTCACTTTCAAAGTGGGGGAAATTGATTCTGTAACAATGATCTATCACAGTGACTCCATCCCCATTATTCCAAGGAGCAGCTGTAGATGGGATCATTTCAATCAGTAGATGCTGGCAGAGAGCAGCGATAAGTTGCTCACCGCACCATCCTCCTCCTGCCCCATCCTGGCTGACTTTGATAACAGGTTTATTACAAGCCCCAGCCAAACGCCAGACCAATGGGCCACAATATTACAGCTCTTTTGCCTGATGCCTCGCAAGCAAATGCTTTCCCACTGGCTGAATTTGTATTGTTTAGCACTTAGTCAGGCATAAACTGCAGTAGCCGCCTCTCCACAAACAACTGGATTAGCTGGCACCAATTCTGCTTGGAAAAGCTGGAAGGAAGTGACTGAATTTTAAAATGTCCCGTCCTAGAAAATAAACTACTTTATTCTAAGTCCTTCTCAGCAAATCTGTGGAAGCTGCTAAACCATTTAAGAGAATACACGGTCTTTAACCAGCATCGAACAGCAAAGGCTATGTCTTACACTCCTTTTTGGCAGTTTTACATGATCTGCTTATATCTACTGAGTGAGTATTAAAATGGGCCAGCCAAAAGGACACATTTCTTATCTCGCAGGGGCAGAAAGAGATGGGGTACAGCCTGACAGGCACGAGGGCTCACCTTGACCTATCTTTCATGAAGATTTGTACATTATAAGCTCTTGGCTTTAGCAAACCAAGTGTGGCCCCCACGACAGGAAGACTGGTCTGAAGAACAAAATTTGTTAAACAGTACAGTTAGAGTGTTTTGCTCAGGTGCAAACCATGCAGAACCTCTCAGAACTGTTCCTTCCAGCCCATGGGGAAGGAGGACCACCCTAACCTCCTCCCAAGAGCACTTGGACCACAATGGCTACTCAGAAAAAAAGGCATGACCTAGACACCATGGAGACAGCCACACCATCAATGGGTACCAGCTGGCTTGGGATGGCTTGTATCTATTGCAGGTGAGCCCTTACCACCCAAAAATTGTCCCAGGTCCATGCTAATCAAAGAAGGTGCTTGTAGGATTTACTTGGGGAGTACTACTGGATGTTGGCCAAAACCACGTCAAGGACCTTTCCAACACTGTAAGAGTGTGTACAGCTGAAGAACAGTGTCCCAGTCTCTGCTCTGGCACTGTTTTGTTTACTATCGGTACGTAAATTCAAATGCAGAGGCCTGGTGCTCCTGTGTATCTCACTCTAGACAGGTCTCTGAATTAGCCTTGACTACCTTGAGCCACACCACTGACAGGCTGGAACAGAGAGAAAGAGGGAGGAGGGATGAAAGGAATATCATGAAGAATTGGTTTAATGCAGGGACAGCTCATCTACACCCTGTGCTCTTGAAAGTAAACATTTAAGAGCAATTTTGTCTCTTGGCTTTTTTACTAGTGTTAAATCCACAGAACTGTGTTATTAGGATTGTTCCATGGATGGCAAACACAGTATTTTAGTGCATATTAAATAACACTTTCTCTTTATTGTCTTTGCTTGTATTACAACAGTGCAGAGAGACTTCACCTAAGATCTGTGGCCATTGAGCTGTGGCCTGGTTGCAAATATCAGAGTGCTCACAACCAGGCTTAAGAATCAGCAAACACTGGGCAAGACAGGTAAGAGATGGGGAAATAAAAATACTTCAGTCATCTCACAGACTCGGGGACAAAGGCAAAGCAAATGGAAAGCTAAATGTCCTACAGGAGAGCTGTAGCCAAACCATGTACTAGTCCACTACTTTCACTGCAGGTTTATCACCCCTGTCAGAGGGAGAATGAGGCACTGAGAACATCTCCAAGGTGTCTGCCTGCAGAAGCACAGGGAGAGGAGGGCACAGCTCTTCGCTTCGTTGCCATCTCCATGCAGACTGTAAATTTAGATTCAATCTCATAGGAAAGAGCTAGCATTTGTTCCAAGTAGGGCAACAGCCTCAGCAGCCACATTATCACAGTGGGAGAAGATTAGATTAAAGTGTGAACAACATGACATACTGCTCTTAAACAGTAAATACAAAATTCCTACCTCAGAGGTTTGGTATTTATGTACATAACCGTATTAGAGCTGATGAAAGGTACAGTCACAACATGCTGTAGATCAACATAAGAACATAACTCTAAGCACACAGATTTTTGACAGGGCATTTATTGGGCACCGAGTCATGCAACTTCATTCTCGTCCTGACACTTAAAATCTCCTGCCTCTTAACGAGAAATGACAGACCTATAAAATCAAATTGATTGGGTGAAGAGCTCCAGGCAAGCGTATTAGTTCTAAAATCAATTACATTCTGAAACAGGTTGCTTTGCTTCCTTTGGTAAATAGCATCCATTTGTGATTAGAGATTGTGCATAACAACAATTAAACGTACATAACATATAGACATAAAATTATCCTTTGCCGAATCCAAACTCCTGAGAATAAATGAACTCCGAAGTACGGAGTATTTTTACTGTTCAAGCTCAGCTGGCACTGCCTGACATTTATATATGCTGGGATGAGAGGTGTGTAGAGCATACCATAGCCCACAGAGCAGCCAGCCCCCGCCGTAAATGGTAAATGCAGCATAAAGTTTATTTCACCTTGTGACAGGTAATGATGAATGGGAAAACACGAACTTCTCCCTTCTCCAGCAGTTGCTAGAAATTTCAAATATCTTTCTATATATCATTACAGAATTTCTGCAATGAAGAGTTTTATGTATGTCATTAGGCAGCTGAGAATCACACACCCTGTTGTAATTCTCTCTTAACTGGTCTCCAGATGTGCCGCATTCCTACACTGTCCACCTCCCTACCATGGCCCTCTCTCATGATTCTGCTCCCAGTATGCAAAAGGATCAGTCTAAAAATCACTTAAGCCAATGCTTAGGCCTCATGGACTGCCACTGAGCCTTTGCTTAATATTTCTTCTGAATCAGTGGTGTTATTGTGCATTGGAAAGAAGAATTAATGCTGTAATCTAATACCTGAGGTATTATTACAATGTTAATCAGGAAAGTACTTAAGCACTTGCTTCACTAAATCCTAAATCAGGGTCCTACTCTTTGGTCCAAATAATAAGAAGCATTTTTGCATCTGTCTAATTTTGAGCACAGAACTTTAACAAGACTAATCACATAATTACAGTTATGCTCCAGCTTAAGTGCTTTGCTTGATCAGAGCATTGGCTAGCAATCCTTTTTAAGCATTCTGTGCTGGAAAGTAATTATTATCTCTAAAGCAACTGTTGTCACATCATCCATCACATTCTCATCTTCCAATTTCTTTCTTTTTTGAAAACACCTGGCTTGAGTGTTGATCACATTGACATTGGTGGCAGATTTGTTGCTGATGGCATTGTGATCAGAAACTTCCTCCACAGATTTCCACTGGGCTGGAGGGCCCGGGATGAGGTTTGAATATTTAATAAAACACATTAATGCTTATTTTAACAACTGCAGTGGATGATACAGGCAACATTTCAAAGATCCACATCAAGATTTCTAGCAGCTCCCTGCTGTGCTTAAGGAAACAGCATTTCCAAGCATTAAAGCTTTTTCTGGTAGTTCCAATAGCCAGTTTAGACACAGGCTGCTGTCACTCTACTTGTATTTTTTCATAAATAACCATGAGATGAGAGACAAGGTAATTTATGAAAAGTGGCTGTCACAGGAGAGGGCACGATTTTCATACACAGTTATTTTTAAAGGCATCGGGTTGTTCCTTTGAAGCTGACCCATGTGGTCATATGATGAGGTGCTATTGGCACCCCTTTGCCTTTACTTCTAGACATCAGCTGTCACCTCCTGGGACAGCTCACGACTGTGCCCCTCACAGCTCTGTAGCCCGTGGCCTCACACATGTCCAGGAGAACATATTTTACCAAAATTTCTCCTGCCTGAAAGCCCGTGGACTCCTTACCAGCTGCCTCTGGCAACTCTCTCCAATACCTCATGCACCACTTTCACACTGGCCATCGTTTAGGGTGGTTCCCTTCACATGCACCTCCTGAGCACGGTCGTCCCAGGCCCTGCTTGTCCCTGTTGTGGCTCATCCCTGTCCTGGCACAGGATTCTCAAACCCACCACCCCAGGAGCACAAACAAGCACCTGCAGTTTTCATACACACTGAGTGATGCACGATCCTATGCAGTAAGTGTGTTTGTGAGCCACATAAGTCTTCAACTGCCTCTGAATAAAGTGCATGTATTTATCTAATTTTAAATGGTGAAAGGCAACCTGAAATAGAATTTATCTTGCTCCACCATGAAGACAATGAGGCAATGGCTAATGTCGTCAGTGGAGAAGTCAAAACATTAAAATGCAAACACTTTATTTAACTAACACTTTTCATGTCTGTTGACTTTAATAGCTCTGTTGACCAAAAATAAATCAACAACAAGGACAGGTTATATCTTTAATATACCTGGTGAAATAAATAACTTGTGCTGCTTGGGTGTACTTTGGCCAAAATTTACAGTTATGAAATTCAAATTAATCCTGCCTCTAAGACCTAGAAGAAGAGAGCAATGTAACATCCTAATTATTTAAAACCAAATACAATTTCAAATATACAATAAAAATAAATTGGTTTATGCCGTAACAGTCTGAATTATCTCAGAGTAAACTTCTACCCTGGCTTTAAACTTCTGCAATCTATGTGTACTTGATTTTCCTACATGACTCATGCACACGTCATAAAATACAATTGTTTAAAACTCCTGATTAGCAGGAGCAGTAGCACTGGAATTTGATTGTATTTTCCTAGTAAAATATTGCAGAAAGGAATATTAAGTGGGCAGCTTTAATAAACAGTTACAGTTAACTTACAGCGGAGGTTGTTTTTCCTCTCTGCATCAATTTGTAACTATTTAAAAGGGGACGTTATCTTCTGTTTTCACATTTCTTTATGTCCCTTTCAACACACACAGCCTCTCATGGTACAAATTTAACTGACAAACGAAGATTATGGATGGAAAAATTAAAGTACATATCCAATAAGACACAGTGAAATGGACTCCAGCCTTTTGTGTTTTGTCCAGAGACACACAGACATGATACCTGGACAAGTGAGAAGAACTGACATGGCAAACAGCTTGAAGAAAACTGACTTACCTTCTTGTAGGCACACAGGTTTATCACTGGGTTTCCAGCTCAGGGAGCCATTAAAGTGTCTCACGCAAAGTTTTTTAGAAGTACCATTGAGCCTGTATCCTTCTTGGCAATGGAACCGGACCACCACGCTTTCAAAGAAAACACCCGCGCTGGGTGTCTTGTAGCCATGTTCAGGAGCTCCAGGATCAGCACACGCTTGCAGGTCATCAAACCCTGAGTCAGACAAAGACACAATCAAACTGTGCTCACTTACCCCTCATGCTTTTTCGGTCTTTATCCATTACCTTCACAGGGACCTTGTGTCTTCCATATTGACCACTAGCAACCTTGCTTGGGTACCAGGCACTCCAAACTTGGGAGAGGACCCACCCCCAGCTACAGCTGAAATGCTCAGGTGACAAAAATGCTCCTGTCTTTTCATGCAGCTACTGGGGAAGCAAAAGTCGACCACACTCCTCGGTAGCTGCCCTGGATAAAAACAAAGCACTTGACCCAGCCTACCAGTGGGGATTGTTCAGTAATGTATCTGTAATTACTTTTGGGGACTATGGGATTTTGGAGGTCTCATGCAGTCACTGGTAAGAATAATAATGTGTCAGAAGCAGAGAGGAAGAGGAAATAAAGGGGCATGAAACTTAACTGCCATCCAAAGACACAGTAATTGAAATAGGAGAACTGCTAAGTACAGGGAGATTTCAAGATGGAAGGGAGACCTGCCACAGGGGGAAAGGGACACTGTGACATTGGATGAATGTGACCCCCTTATCAGTTTGGCTTGGTGGCCCTACCACACTTACCAAACACTGTTCTAGGAGTGCTGTATTACTGCACTGACACAAGAAGGGAGTTTGTAAAGCCCTTTACCTTCACAAAATTAACTGTAAAATAACAAACTAAACCCCAACAGTTGCAATCATTAAATGTGACTGTTTATCACTTTATCAAACTCATTTCAATGCCATTTGCATAAGCGGAAGCTTTTTTTACTGCAAAGCAGCAAAGGTTTCGTGCAGCACTGAACAAGCGCTGCATACAGAAAGAGCAAATAGCTTTGGAACAGGAACAGCAGGGGGGCAATTAATGCCGGCGGGAGGGATGCCTGGAAAATGCGAAAATCATTGCACGGTAGTTTTAATGTTTTGATTTTAAAAGAATAGTATCAGAGAGCCTCAGCTACTTCCTGCATGATAAGAATGAGATGCCTCCACGGTGCAGTCAGAGAGAAGGAAGATATTACAGTAAAGGACTTTTTGAAATAAATCTCCGTTTCCCGAGGCTAAATCATTCCCTCCGCCAAGGGCTCGTTGTGATGCTGTGGCAGCCAAATGGAGAGCACTGAAGGTGATAAAGGGCTCTTGCATTTGAGCACTGAAGGTCTCTGCTCAGTCCCCTGGCTGACAGCTGCTAGTGGAGAATACAGGAGGCCCACACCAAGCCACCGTGTCCCATGTCCCATTACCTGCTCCTGCGAGCAGAGGCAGGACACACTGCGGGGTCATCAGGGCGGATTGCACATTCCTGATTTCCAGGTCCTGCGCTGAACTCCCCAACCAGGCTACAGTTCCCAGGAGGTGACGAGATGGACAGAACCCAGCCTGAATTCCATGACCAACAGCCAGCCTCTGCCCCTCTGCAGTGCTCCAACACCCATGGACCTCCCTCTCCACCGGCATCCCCTCCCTTGGCTGAAACAGCACAAGAGCAGCAGAGCAGCTGCTCCTGTGCAGCTTCACTCCTCCATCCAGTGCAGTTTATCCCAGGAACTGAAGGGTCAGTGCAGGGACCAAGTCAAACACATCCCTGAACTCCCCCCTGCTCATCTGCCACACAGCTCAGGTCCTCCAGTGCAAATCGCCTCTCAGACTCTGCCATGTGCCAATGGGATGAACAGGGAGAAGTACAGTCATTATGATCATGGGATTACACGCTGTAGGCAATACTTATTAACAGAGAAGGGCTGTCCATTTTTACTGGAGATTAAAAAGAAGCTTCTTATGCTTCAGACTGCAAACTCACGTCCTTTAATAATGTCAGCCAAGATCTTAATTATTTCCCATTAAACCAAGGGATAACATGACATTTAGATCAATTTTGTTACTTCAGTAATCTCGGAATTTTCAGTCAGGCGAGGAATATTGTAACCCACCTTGAGATATGTGTCCTTTCTCACTAGCTGCATCAAGGAAGGGTACACTACTGCCTACTACTTTGCCTCTGCAACAACATAAAAAAAGGAAAGGTGCTGAGGTCACACACAATTTGCCTGGCAAAAAAAATGAGCCAAGCTCATTTCTCAGTTTTCATTAAGTCAAGTATGCAAAGTTAGAGATTTTGTGCCTGTCAGCAAAAAACCCGACATGGAAGGCAAGAATGTTTTCTTCCCTGGTGCAGGCTAATTCTGTGACCCTACTGCCACTTTTCTGGTGACCTTTCACAAGCAAAGATTTCCATTCCTCCCAGGGATCGTTTTGCAGTGTGTTGGTCTCTCTTTTTCTCGAGTGCAGTTAGTGAGCAGACAAATCTATCCCCAAGGGGAATTCCCAAGTAGAAACTGGAACAAGAATGGGAAAATGGAATTATGCACCCTCTAGTTTCTGTAGAGCCAGCAGCCAGCTGTTATTCAGCTACTGCCTAAGAGATGACACATGGACTCAGCACAGGATCACCACTTCCTTGCTTGTTCCTGAAGCAAGGAAGAAGGAAAAAGCCTCAGGGAAGAGCCAGTTAGGCAGATTACACATGTAATATGGCAATGTCTTATGGTGAGGCCATGAAGGCAAAGCAAACAAAACCCTAACCTCATCTTTGCTCCATAGATACCAACAGTAGACTCGGCCCAAATCTCAGTCCTACTGGAATTGGTGGAAGGCACTTGTACGTCAAGCTTCTTTATGAAGGTGCAGGTGATGCAGGCACAAAGCAGTGAAGCCAGGGCTGTGCTTTGGCTGGGAAGGAGGAAGGACGTGTGAGGGAGGTGTGGAGAGGCTGCCCCTGTGCTGAGGATCTCCAGTGCATAACAGGCACTGCAGGTGTTCCAAAGGATCAATTGCCACCATCCAAAGAAGCCAGGAACTGCTCTGATTTTCACCAGGGCTGCTCCTGTCTTGCACAAGAGCTGTGCTGAAGTTTCGACACCTTATTTAGCTGGCAGCTAAGTCCATCAGTCTTTCCCAATTTAAGGATGAAACTTCTGGTACAATATTCAAGAACAGTAGTGCTGAGACGTTCCTGAAAATTGCCATCTTCCTGTTCTTCTTAATGATAGCAGACTTGGACCCTTTACATAATAATCCGTTCCATATAATCTCATCTAGTGAAGCTCCATCCCATCAAAATTTTGTAAATATATGTCTTTAATGAGATACAGCTTGGCTGTTTGGTTTTTTTTCCTCACAATCCTTGGTTTCTTTTCTTTTTCAAAGCTATGCATTTAAGAGCAGCTACTCCAAGTTGTGATACAGTAACTTTCTAAGGGTAGGAGCAATCCTACATTATAGATGAGATGCTGTAGACATTTTATGCTTCAATTCCTTTAGAACCTGATGAAAACAGCCAAAAAACTTCTCTGCCAGAGCCACAATATAAGTCTTTGGAAGGGAAAGCCAATCTTTTGGCTATAATAAAAAGGTGCTATCCTTCAGGAAAAGTATATCAAATAAGATAAAAAGTAACTTAGAACTACAACAGATTCTGTTTCTTTACAAACCCTTTAATGAGTCTTTGGGGAAAAGATTACTGGACTTTTTCTCATGGTTAAAAGGAGGGAAGGGGAAATCATCATCACCACCTACCAGTAAAAACTATACAACACACTTGTTAAATAAAGTAGTAAACTTTCATGTTACCTATATAGTAAAAATTTAGTAAGGGCAGCAGCCATCATAATCAATACTACATCATTAGCAGCAACTTTATGGGATGCTATTACATGGCTTTAAATCCCTAAAGTAAAGACTACACAATTACTGCTGAAACTGACAATTTCAGTAATCAAAATAGGTTAATATTTGGTGCAAGTTGCAGACTTTCTGTATCACGGCACCTTTAAGGGACATTGTGTAAAATATCATGAACAATAATGCCTTCTGTCAAGGTTAATGAGCACATAAGGTCATCATCACCAGCAAAGCATGCAGTTGATACAGAACATATTTTGGGTTCGGTATTTACCAATTTACCATATTTCTACTGTTGGACCAACCAGAAAATAGCAATGCTCTTAATTTGGATAATCCTCAAGCAGATTATATGGATGCCTGTTTTACCTAAATTACTCGGTATTGTCAGTCAGGTAACATAATGTAAAATTAATGAGAAGACTGAAAAATAAGCAATGCCCTCCTTGGGGTGTAAAATGAACCACTGCAAATAACTTGATCAGATGTTCCTAGAATTCTGCATTGCACATTCTCAAACATAAAGTGATTCATCTCCTCCCCAATGAAAAGCTTGAAATGCTGAAAGCCAAGGGAAAAATTACGTATGTGTGATGACATGAAATCATGATAGCCACAATGGAGCTTCAGACATGCCTAAAAAAGGCAGGAGGAAGAATCCCTCAGTTCATCCCATAAATCTGTTTTCTCTGTTTCTTTTTCTCAGTTTCATGTTTTGTTTCCCTTGTTTCCCCTTCCCTCACCCCCATATCTTACAGCTCCTTGTAAATTCCTGGTGCTGGAGAGGTGATTTCTAATCTAGATTTGATGGACTTCTTTGCCTCTAAAGCCGCTATAAAACATTTCACTGACACACTGATGATGCATGTGAGCTCAGAACTGGCTGCACTCGTTCTTGAACAGAGGCATCACTCTCATTTCGGTTTGTTACATACACCCAGCGAATGAGAAGTGACATATAATGTGCAATAATATTCAAGATATAGAGTATTTTCAGTGTTTGTCTTCAGTAGGATGGAGAATGGGCTTCTTGTACATCAACACCTGCATTTGGGTTCACTAAATCTGTCTCAGTCAGAGGCAGAGGGAGGCAGAGGCTTCACAGACTGTGGCAGGACCAGACTGCCTGCACTCACATTTTACAAGGAGTCTGTAAACACTGCAGGAGCAGGTTATCTTAGGCCAGCTCTCAGTAAAAAGCCATTCTGGGACTAAAACAGAAGGGCCACGAGTGCAAACATGCCAAGGGCTTGCTTGTCTTGCACAAAGGAAGAGTCGTTTTCATCCCTTTAGGAGTTTCTGCCCCGTTTCTGTGAAAGCCAGGCAGGCACAGCGCTGTGTGCCTCTGGCTGTTTATGCTTCCTTGCTGCTGCTGATGTTAATTGAACTATCCATGTACCCCAGGAACAAGAAAAGGAAGGATGTGCTTCGATTAGCATCTAGACTTGGAAGTGAAATTTAATTATAAAGCTATGATTTCATTAGTGAAATGCCTGCTAAAATCTAAACTCTCCTTAATCCCTGAAGGGTCACTAATGCTTAAGCTTCCCTGAGACTTCAGCAGCTTTGTAAAACTCTGCCCCGTTTAAGATGTGAATCACAACCTCCCTTGCTATCCTGGCAGAACATGCTCCCAATTCCCAGCATGGCTGGATATCCCTCCTCAATGGCTAAGCCTTACCCAGGGCAGCCTAAAAAGCCACTGGAAGAAACAGAGAAGTTCAAATTACTTTGTAGGAGAAACAGAACAGCAAAAAAGCCCTCCAAGGGCAGGTATTTTGCTTGAGTCACAAGCTGATCCATCAAATCAAGAACACCATTAAGCTTCTTTAGCCTCCAAATAACACAAGAGCATTATAGCAGAAGAAAGAAAATCAGTGTGTAATGCAGCTCATGAGCACCAAACCGACCCATCTGCAGTAAAAAATGAACATGCAAGCCCTGCATGAAGGGCAACAGACTCCAAGAGAGACAACTGGTCATTCAAAAGGCTGAAAGATTGACTCATTTGCAATTCCTCATTTTTCTGATCTTTCATCTTCTCCCACAACCCTGGCCTCCCACCTGTGTTCTCTACCCTCCTTCACCACAACCCACCCTAAGGCAACCCACCACCTGCCCTTGCACTCTCCTCTAAGACTGCTATGCACCCAAATCTTGCCCACAGCCATGCTCACCACCTCCTTTTCTCCTCTTCTCAATGGGCACTTGGAAAGGAGCAGTCACTCAGAGATGCTCCTAAGGGCGACGATCAGCTCAACCTTAAAATCCCTACTCAGGTACGACAAGTCCCCGGGCATTTTCGTGCTAAAACAAACTGACATCTCCCCTAGAAAGCCCAAGAATCGCTGCTCTCTCCAGAGCGGGCACAGGAGGAGGAATGTGAGGAGCCGTAAGCAGCACAAAATGTCCTCAGAGGATAAAATGGGTCTTCCAGGAACCACCCAGGGTCTGCTTCTGCCTGGGAATAGCACCAGGGAGAAAGGGGCACAAGCTGCAGTGTCAGCAGGGCAGGCTCCTGGGCCCTGCATAGATGACTGCAGATGTAATAACAGCATCTTTATTTCAGGGGTCGTGCCTCCAATTAGTTACTCCAATTACCATTCAACACTCATGGCTGACAGCACATCCCAGCTGGTGCCTGACCAGTGTCATGCAGCAGGGAACAAGCTGAATTTTCTACCCACGGAAACCATCACCATTTTTAATTCTGAATGTGAACCTTGATGCGGGATTCTTTTATTGCCTCGACGTTAGGCTAATGCACAAGGAAAAAACACTTAACATTGCCGGAAAAGGAAGGCGGTTCAGAATACAATCAGCAAAGCACTTCAGTAAACCCACAGCAAACTAAAAAGATGCATTTGTTTCTTCTGGAAAAGAAGTTTCTTCTAATTAACATCTTAAACAGCACAGGCCTATCCCCTTAATCATAACTTCTCACAATTAATATAGCTATGTCATCTTTGTAAATAAGCCATTTCATTTATAATGCAAGGCTTTTGTAATCCAACAAGTCTTGACTGCATAATTTATGAACCCTTATGAAATGTCATATGCTGCTCTGTGATCCTCTGAACTTGCCATCACTTAAATGAAAAACAAAAGGCAGAAAGCAAATGTGCTGACAGAGCTCACTTCTTCTGTGTTGCTGTTACAGAAAGTTACCATGGCTATCTTGGGATATGATTCTGGGTGAATAAAAGCCAATTTACCACACAATAAATCCCACAACCTCCTCCCAGCTCCTAAACTTTTAAACTGGATATTTATTTTTCTAACAAAGCCATTGAAAATGATAAAACTGGTACTCTGAGGCCTAGGCTGGGGTGAGTTCAAATCAAGTACTAGGCAGAAATAATTAAAAACCTGAAGACAAAGTTTGGTCAGCTTTCTGCAAATATAAGGTGAGTATTTTCTGAATCTTCATTTATTCAGCTGGTTCAGTTTAATGACTAGTTCTATTCAAGCTGCAAACTCCACCAGGAATTAAAAAAAGTATAAAAACAGAGAGATTTTTTCCTATTCTGTGAAAAAGAAGTATATGAGAATAAATGACTTCTTCAATTTCCAATAATATTTCATGTTTCTAAGTTAATTTAAAATACAAAATGTGCTTAAATAAGCTTATCTGTGTGCATATTTATTATCTTTAAGGTAATTTAAACTACTTTAAAATGGTTCTTCTTGGAAATGGTAGTTCCACATTTCTTATCCGAACCTTGAACATCTATGAATTCTAATTTCTATTTTATTATAATTTCTATTTAATTTACTTATTCTAATTTCTATCTATAGATGCTAAACATGGTTTGACAAGGATGACTAATTTTTGAAACAATCCAATTCTAAAAAATAATCAAACACCACCTTTTACCATAATAAAAACAAGAATGCAGTAAATGCACACTAAGCTCTCTATATGCTTCAGTAAGTGGGCAAATACCTAACACATCCTCCTATTCATTTTACTGATAAGGCACTGTAATAAAGATGATATTTGCCAATGTGCACTTGTGGACTGGTGACCCAGAAGCATCATCATAAGGAATTAAATATGTACAAATCCAGAATATAAAATATTAATACATCACTTATGCCAAGATTTTCTTTTTACTGACTTAAACGAATAAGTGAGCTCATTACTTGGATTTAAACCAACCAACCCCATTTCTGTTTCCATCCTCAGATGTACCATTTTATATATTAGGCATCTAAGGATTTCATTAGAGTTGCAATACTGTCAATGTGGAATCCAGCCTTAGGTCACTAAACTGGATTAATAACAACGTAGAAAGCTACTAATAAAAATGTGACAAATAAAATAAAACAATATTCCCATAATTTCAAGAATGTTATGGGCCTGCTGTGTTTTTCAAAAAGCAGTATCTAAGTATTGTTGTTTATCTGTCCCATATTTTTAGCACTCTGGAAAAAATTAATTACCATGAGTTAGTTTAAACAATCTTAGTCTAGACAGGCAACCCTTAGGAAATATAGCAAAAAAAACCCCATAAAAAATGAATCATGAGCTAGTTACTATAGTAATACTTCTTCTAGGCCAATAGCATATAATATTATTCACCACAGCAAATCCAAAGTGATGAAATGTCACACTGTTCAGCAGAGATCCTTGTTTCTATAAGATGCAGGAATCAAATACTCAAGGGGAAGAGTTGGGGGGTTGATATTTATGCTCTCGTCAACTACAGACTTCCCTAGATAACGCTATATTTTTATTGTATGCCACAGTATGGTAATCCAACAATTTTTTGCTTTTCAGCTGTGCTGTATAAATTGATTTTATACTTTTCCAAGACCAGGCAGAACTGGATATGGGGACAATCAGGATTAATGCGTGAATATTGTAATATTAAACTTTTAAATGAAGTGCACACTAGAGAAGACTGAGAGACGAGATTTAAAAAGCTAAAACAGGAGAGCAGACAGACTCTGTTTCCAGCTTTTGCACTGATTCCTTATCACAAACCCTCTGATGCTTCTGGGTACTCTGACAGCTCTTATGCCCTGCAGTGATTTTTCCCTATATGCACCTATCCATGAAACCACGGCCTTTCCTCTTAAATGGTGACCTCAACACAGCCATCCATTTTTTATTCACCTTTTCCTCTCTCTGTATGTTTTACTTGCTGGTAGTTACTTGGTTAGCCTTGCACAGTTGGGACATTATTTACCAACAGGTCTAGAAGATGTAAAGGAAGACGAGGTGGCTTGGTGGGTTCACCAGGTTTTTCCCACATGAGGACTGGCACTGCACCTTCCACATTTGCTTCAGATCACCCTGTAAAGCATTTCTACTCAAGTAAAGCTTTTAGAAAGTGAGCAGATAATATCCGTTGGGAAAAAATAATACCCTTATTGATTTTGGTCCTAATCTGGACCCAAGGAGAACTGATTTCCTTCTATATTGAAAAGCGCCTGTATGTTTCTGTGCTCTGCTAGGAGTGTCAGCATAAAACACAGATTTTACTCTGTTGTTTCTCTTCATGAGAATGCATTTTCTGAAGAAAAATGAAACATAATCATCTTGCTATTTTCCAAGTATGTGATAAACCCCAAAATGGTGTGCAACGGCAGCAGGAGTCCAGTTGGGCACTAATAATGAAGTATTGTCATCATAACCAAACACTTTTAACTTAAATTACTAATTTAAAATGCTATGTCCTGTGAGTTATTCTGCCCATACTGAAAGGAATGGAAAAATCAGTGGGAGGCTAAGATGATGCAGAGGCTTTTTTTTTTTTTTCCTTTCTTTTTGATTCATAATTGTGTTCAATTTAATCCTCGAGTGCCCATTTTCCTCATACAGTCCTTCCAAGGAACTCCCAATGGATAGAAAGCGATGGGAGGCTGCTCACAGCATCGGAACAAGCAGCTCAGAGCAAAGTCACAGAAGAGCCAGTGAGCAAGATGGAAATATTTATAATTAAAACACTGTGCAACTATACAGCCATCATGCTTAACCCCCCCCGCCCCTCCCAAAAAAAAATTCCAGAAAAATGTCAATGACAAATTCCACTGGCACACTCAATTTTTGTGACATGACCCAAAAATCACTGGTGCACAAAGTCCCCTCTGGTCCAGTATTTCCCATTTCAATGCAATGTGATTTCTAGTTTTCTAGTCAGTTTTCTATCAATTCTCCAATTCTTCTACGAATCCAATTCTTCACAAATACATTCTCTGGTGACAGTTTACAAAAGTCAAGGTGGACAATTATCTGCTATATGTTCTGTCCTTGGGAAAACAGCTGTTTTCTCAGGAGATTAACAGATTAGTCTGACACAACCTTTCTTTTAAAACAACTATGTTTTATTTTATATCATACCTCCAAGATTTTTAACCTCACTACTTTAAAAAAAACTCTCAAATCTCAAATTATTGAAGTGAGAGAACCAGAAGAACCTGATTTTTTTTTTATGATGACACCTCTAAAAACTACAGACTCTGTAATGTACTCAGCGTTGACAACACTGAAGTCAGGACTGTCAGATCAAGTCTAATACAATTTATATAACATATACACATCACTATTAGTCAGCTGAAAGATTGAGAGTTAGGGTATTCTCGTGCACAGATAATAGGCATTGAGCTACCTGATGCTCAAAATATTTTCATAAAAGCCAGTCTGAAAATCACATATGCTAGTTAAATTTAAAGATTATGGGCTTTTGTTCTTCAGAAAGCATTCACATCCCTACCTTTCACGAAAGTAGGTTCTCATCATTTTGAAGAAATAGAGGAAGAATAAGCTGTTATTAAATTTTTATGGTACTGTAAGTTGATTAACTGGGAACTAGGAGAAGTCTAGAGCTAGTAAAGTGATAGTTCTTTGTTCTTATTCAAGGGACAGGAGTTTTAACCATATACACAAGCAATTTATTTAAAACTTATTTTTCTTAATAGAGACTCATTTGAAGATTTCTGCAGCCTCTCTTTCCTCAGAGTGTTAGATGGTTCTTTTCAGAGCAACAGCTGCAGCAAACCTAGTTAAAATAAAGAGCAGGCAGCACACAGATCCATACATATGCTTTGCGAGAAACAGGCAGCATATCCAGATTTATACGTGTGCCAGTCCCCTAGGATATCGTAATTGTGTTTGTTCTTTTAATAACTTTAGGCTCCAGTGATCAGAATAAAAATTCTATGCTGAAGCTAATGCTTCATCCTTAGTTCACCTCACTACCCTGAATTATATAGTAAGCAGACTTAAATAAATGCAGGAGTCTGGCTCCTTCCTTACACCAGACTCCAGCCACGCACATAATAGGTTGCCTGATTTAATTCAGGGTCTCTCTCTTCAAATCTTACTTTGTTTTTACAAAATATTTGGCTCAGCCATTTCTTTCTGTGCACAGCTTCCCGAGCCTGCCTTCCAGCGTTTGGTGAATTGCAGTCTCCCTGATAGGAGCAGCACATCGAGCTTCCTGACTTGCAAGAGCAGTTGGGTTATTTAGACAATCTCGTTCTTCCTAATTATTATATCTACACTTCACATTTACAAACCTCTTTCTACAAATTTATCCTGAATAACTGAGTTCGTTGAGCAGCTTATTAAGTAGGCATGGCCTTTCAGCAGCTATTTTGACTACAGCATGCCGGTCCTAATCTAATGGTTACGTATAATTTTTAACTCCGATAACCAAGCTGCAGATTACCTTGAAGACAGCCTTATAGATTACCAGTTTCCATGAGGGGCACTGAGACAAACAGAGGCCAAAAGTAGCATGGGCTAAGGAGACAGTGGTGGGCAGAAAGCCAAACCCCAGTCAGCCAGTGCCTAGTCCAATGTGTCATACAACACAATGGCTAAAAGTGAGCTGAACATGCCTAAATATACTCCCACTTTCAGTTTCTGACCACCTTAGAGATATTTTTTTTTCCATGATCTGACACCGCCTTGAACCTTGTTTGAGACCAGAGATAACTGTTTGAGGAAGGTCAGAAATTATAGAATCATAAAGTGGTTTGGGTTGGAAGGAATTTTAAAGACAATCTAGTTCCAGCCCTCATACCATATGCAGGGATACCCCTCCACCAGCCCAGGTTGCTTCTGGCCTTGAAAACTTCCAGGGATGGGGCATCCACAGCTTCTCTGGGCAACCTGTGCCAGTGCCTCACCACCCAATTCTTGCAAAATTCTTGACTATTTGTCAAGACTATTTGTCTTTGCTACACATTAAATACAGGGGTATTTTTTGCCTCCAATAACTCGAAACCAGTTTCACAATATAACTCTGAGCTTGGTTGTTGATAATGCTGGTGGTCAAAAAATATGGTCCCTGAACCAGTTCCCTGACCACCACATTAAGTTGACCCCTTTCTTTTCATCATTACCCATCTTGCTGTCCTCCTGAGAACAACAATGCCTCTTTGTTTCCATATCTCCTCTATCCTCACCCAGCTTTTTTCTCTGGCTCTGCTTTCCTTTCTTTTCTTTTCTTTGTGAAGTTCAAGCCCGTTAGCCTGTTCTTCCTCAATATATGGCCCTATTCTCCATTTTTTCTGTGTCCTAATTTTCTTCCACATTCGCCCCAGGATATCATTTTGGCTGCTTTGTTTTTTCTCAAGCTTGAATTTATCTTTTTATGACACCTTCCTATTCCCCCTATTTTTCCCCCTTCAAGTCTCGTTGTCTTTTAAATCCCACCTCAAAACCACATTTAATCCATCTATCCTTTGCCAGATCAAGCTGCTTTCCTCTTTGAGGATTGTTCTCCATCAGGTCTTTGAGTCTAGGCAATAAAATTCACAAGGCAAGAAAGCATTTTGCCACACTTGGTGGTCTCTGACATAGTCTGCCCTAGCCTTGGACTGAAAATGTTCATCTTTTAACTATTCGTTCCTGGAAAAAAGCCACGTTCCTTCACATGTGATTAATTTTCTGTGAATAAGATGCTGTACCTACAAACAGAGAGACTCCCACTGATCTGACCAAGCTTACTGTAAAGAAAGACTTGTTCCTGGGATGAAAAGAAGTCTCTCTGCTCCTGATTTCTGACTCAAGCCACTTGGTAGCCCACATGGTGCTCACCAAAGACATATCAATCATCACATATCAGGCAGGAGTGACCTCCACAGGTAGTTACGAGTTCCCTCACTGAGATATCACACATGGCTTGCCCTAAAGATCCTTCCCACTCACAAAGCAGGCCTGTCCTCCAAGCATTTAGACCTACTGCACTCAAAAAATGCAGCACCTTCTGCCTTATCAGCAATCTGCTGAAACTGGGCATGGATATGGGAATGATAACTCTGTACTGTTTTTATTTTCCACTGTCTTAATGGAAAAATGGTATAGATATATGTCCTTGTGCATCTTAAAACTCAGCACATTTCCTGCGTCATAGATACAATTACGTACCCAGCACACCACATACACAAGTCTAATTGGAAACTGAGTGAAGACTGAGGTAAAACAACTGTATCCCATGGAAAAATTGAAGAAACTGCTACTCCTCAAAGTCTCTGTATGCAATTCTGGCTAAAACATCTCAGCTTTCTCTCAGGAGGCAAGGGATGCTCTCTCATCTTTATCAGCGGTTCTACATGGTATGGAGAAACTACCAGAGCAGATACTCCAAATTGGGATGAGTTCAGCATTTTTTTTACAATTCATTTAATCAGCAATCAGGTAAACTTAATCTGATGCCAAAAACCCACACGGTTACACTTACTTTTGAAATCCAGCATACCCAAATGAGGGAGGAAATTGCTTTAGAGTGATTTACAACGGCAATGAAGAATTATATTCTTTTTGGTAATGACATTGTGTGATACATTTTCTCTTTGGGGAGAAAACTTCTGAAGTGTTTTAATCTGTCTCATCTACCGCTACAGACTCCAGTGAAACTGTGAAATCCTCACGAGAATCACGACTGTATAAAAATCCAGTAATAACCCACAAGCTTCTCAGCATTTTGGTTGTGGTTTTTTTGTTGTAGATTCTAGGCTCCATCAAACTTCCACAGAAAATGTGCCAGTTTTATAACCCATTGGGCCATTTAAAGGGCTTTTGCTGTAAATTATGGCTGCTATGTTTGTGGGCAGCTTTCAGAGTGGAAGGGGAGAGGCAGAACGCGACGATGGAGGAGCGCAGCTTGTTCATGACCTACAGGAAATGAATGAACTGGACAGCACAAGCTCCCAGTGTACAAATGGGAATGGCACTACTTAAAACCAGTCCTTGCTTTGGGAAATGGGGGAGTCAGTGCCACTTCTAGGGCTGGCAGAGGCTGTCTGGAGCTGGTGTCTGTCCCATTCCCCTTGCACAGGTAGGGTGTGACAGCTGAGCTGTGGCAACAGCCTGTGCACACTCTTCACCCATGAGATGAAATGCATTAGCTTCAACTTCCTGCAGCCACACTATTTGCCAGATGGATTCCCAACAAACAGCAGAACCCAACTGCTGAATTATTCTACATATGCTTGGAAAGCCTGGGAGGAAAATAAACACAAAATAAATAACTAATGGGAATTGAGTGATGCATTTTTGAGCGCAACAGACCCCATCATTATTTCAAAAAACCTCTGTGTCTTACAATTTTATTAAAAGTGTCAAAAACCAAAGTAGTTTCCCACTCCAAGTGAGATAACAGGTCTAATTTTCACTCAGTAGAGATCCTGAATCCTTTTCCTATCTGAGCACCCTGTTCATTAGCAACAGTGTACAAATGTGTTAAAGTAAAGCTCATATTGTGCTGCAAATTCTTCAGCTCTGCCTGCAAAAAATTCGCTTTTCCCTCTTCACTATGAATTTCCATTGCTGCTTCTGTACAACAGCTACTATTATTATTATTATTATTATTATTATTATTATTATCATCATCATTATCGCTATCATTATCATCATTATTATTATTATTATTATCATTATTACTACTACTCCTTTTTCTTTTGGTTTGGGCTTTCAATCTTAGAGGGTGCTCTGCTTTTTTCAGGTTTTTAAAAGAAAAAAAATCCAAAATCCAAATGAAATTAACACAGCCACGAGAGGGAGCCTCTGATGTCTTTGTAGAGAAGAAAAAGCTATTGACAGTGACAGAGAAATTAATGAAAATAATTATAGTTGAGAAATTGAATTCCAAGAAGCAGTGACTTTGCCTCAAGACCAAATTCTGTTTCAGTGTAAGGTTTTGTGAAAAGATGTAATTTATGGCGTAACTGCCTCCTTTCAATACGGAAAGAATTCAGAGGAAGGACGAAAACCTGACTGAGATAAGAACAACTTTGATTAACAATTGCCTAATCTAAAAATGCAGCAACTCTTCAGCCCCGGTGAGTAGCACAAGCAATTCAGGCTACTCAAGAGAGCCAGCCCTTTGCAAGCAGATATTAATATATAATGTATAATATATAATGTGTAATATATAATATATAATATACAATATATAATAATATATAATATATATGATATAGAATATAGAATATATAGTATGCAATATGCAATATGCAATATATAATATATACAGGAGGGTAGTAGAATAGTACCAAATTTTCATTATCTAGACATAAACTTTTTTAAGGATTTTGCAAAAGAAAACATGCAGCTTCTCTCCTCACTGTGAAGTCTCTGTGAACACAGGTTTTATATATGTCACGGCTGCCTTGGCAAGAAGGGGGATGAAACCAGAGTTCTCTAGAAAAGACAGCAGAGCTTTCTCAGACCTCTCAACATCTTGCATAACCTTGTCATGTTCCCTAGACAGCTGACCTTCAAAATGTCATAAAAATAGGCAATATTAAAAGTACACTTCTACAGAGTAGCATCTGCGCTTTATATCCTATTCCTGCCATGGCTCTTCAGAAGAAATCTGCCTTAAAGCATATTTTGCTTAGAGGATAAAAAAAGGATGTAGTATGTTTGCAACTAGTATCTCCAACAGTACATTTAGTGAAATATTCATCACTTGTTCTAGTCCCTGAACTACTTCTGAATTGCTTATGTCATTTTTTAGAAGATACTCACCATATAAAGACTTTTTATGTTGATATTTCTTAACTATCATCCTTCTAACCAAGAAATTTTGCCAGAGGGGCTTTACTTCACAATTACAAAAATTTATGTTTCCATTTACTTGGTCTGGAACTGTGACACTTCCTTTCTCTTCCTACTAACAGAGGAAAATACTTCCAGGGAAATACCAGGCTGATTTCTAGATGATGTATGGTACTTACCACACTCCCTCAAGATGCTTCTTGTGCATGCTAGGGGACTCAGTTCTGGGTTTTTCTTTCCCATAACTGACACAAATATGCTACTGGAACCCACACCAGTAACACTGGGCAGCTGAAGCAATCTGTCTTTCTCATACCCAAAAATAAGTCTGCACAGGCAACCCAAGTAGTAACACATCGAGTACAATTAAGTATTTAAAAAATCTTGTCCTAACGTTTCTTGAAATCTGTAGCTATTAAGCCACGGATAAAACAAGAATGGAGAATTTCAGTTAAATGCTTCAGAACAAAGTTACAGGGCACTGAAAGCAAGGATTCCTACTGAAGCAGCTTTAGCTACAAGCCTCGCTGCCAACTCCACCTTCCCCAACACAGCACAGCCCCTCTCAACTACACATCTGCTCATCACACCTAATATAATCCCAGTTATATAAGCAGCTCCAGCACAAGGCACTTGATATAAATGTTGATGTCATGGTGATTTTTGAAAACAACATTTTTATTAACATTCTGTCTTCAGCCTTCCCAGCTGGCTGACTGCAGACCATTTCCCAAGATGTTCCAGTTCTTCCCTGCAGAGCTTTCTCATGTATCTTAATAATAATTCATAACATTTCTATTGCACCTTTTACTTTGACTCCCACTGACATATTCAGCTGTGACTTACAGAGCAGCAGAAATACTGCTGTAGCTGTGATTGCCTCCAGGATACACCAAGGCAACATTTGTCAAGGAAAGAAATATATTTTACTAGACCAATTAACACAATTATAAAAAAAAGACCATCTCACAGTCACACAAAGCCTTCCTCACAAAGTCTGCTGTATTGTCTCTCCTGCAGTTATGAACTAGAAAATGCCTGCTTAATGGTGTGCTGGCCAGAAGATTGAATTGATTGGGAATATAACCTAACTTCGTTACAGGCGTTATAAGTTTGCAAAGACTTTATATTTAGAACCGGGGCAAAATCTAATCAAACTAGAAACATATTTTCAAAAGCACTTTTCCTCTCCCTCTCATCATTAGACTCTTCACTGACCTCTTTCACCTTTTCATATACATGTGGATCAGTGAGTAACTATTTACATTTTATGCTGAAAATTAAGAGGCCAAGAAATGCATGCCAGAACGAAGAAGAGAATGTAGATCAATCTAATGCTAAAGCAATCAAGAAGAAAATGAGGTAAAATCACTTTGCAGATGTGTTCCTAGCATTTTCCCTCCCCGGTTTCAGAAGAACAAGTACAACAAGCAATCACATGCCATCATAAATTAGCCTACCTCTAATAGCATATACACAAGGCCAAAATACAGTGAGCAAACATCACTGAATATAGTCTAAAAGGCGTAAAAATTATTTTCCTTTTGGCATGGATGTAAATTGCTATGAAGTAAAATAACAGAACACTTAGTAGAAGGTGATTGCAAATTTCTCCCATAACCCAGCAGCACTCTTTGATCCCAAAGAGTTAAATTCTACAACCAAGCACAGTTCAACTTCCACAGTCTCATCCCAAACTGGCACCTCTGATGAGACTGTGAAAGGTCATGAGGAGACCATGTGGGATACAGACATCTGAGCAACCAGAAAATCCATTTTACATGTGTGAGTTCATTTAATTATCTACTTAGATGGCAGGAATCTCTTGTCACTGTTGAACTAAGGTCACTGAATCATGAGCTTAAAATACAGTATTCTTCACCCTCCGTCCAGATTCAAGGTTTCAAGGCCATCACGGCTTTTATGTAACCAACTACGAGATGCTGCCAACAGAGCAGTCATTTCATTGCTACACAACGAAAATGTATCCCCACATTCAGAATCAGATGTAGGAAGAAATGTCTCAAAACGCACGTATGTCTGTGAAATCAGTCACTTTGCAACTTCTGAAAATCTTCATTTCTGTGTGGTACGTGCTTGCCATATTTGAGAGATGTTTGATATAATCTGTGCAATGCAGAATTAACATCCAGGACCGATTGCTAGACAACACCTAACTGTAATAGCCATCATATTCCAATGCAAGCCAGCTCAGCTGACCTTCTGTATCTTGTTTTAACCCAGCCCAGAACACTCCTGCTATGCCATCTGTTCCCATCACGGAAGCAGCAACACAAGGACACCGAGGAAGATGAGCTGTGCCTTAGCAGTTTGGTCCTACTTGAGCCAAGGCAGCATACGGTCATGTTGCGTGTTCATCAAGACACCAGTGCAACAAACTTCCTAATTTCAGCTGAGGATGGTAGCCAGGCTATGCTAAAAACAGCTATGCCACTCGTAACAGCAATAAAAAGGATGGTAACCGTAACAGCAAACCACAGTAGCACTGCTGTGCCTAATGTCTTTATAGTTTTAATTTTCTGTCATTCCCTTCACTTACATTGCACTATAGATCTTTAACGCTGTATTGAGAGGGTTGCTAAATTGTTTCACCCCGACCAAGTGCTCCATTCATTCTGGACTGAAGCTAGAAGAGATATGAAAGGGGAGGAAGGGTAGTTAGTTACATGTGGCCAAAATTAAGTATTTCTTAGGCCATATTTTCAGGCTGGAATCATTCAGGCTCTTGAACATGAGCAAAAATGTCCACATGTGTGTTTACAAATCTTGTTGGATATATTTAACATTTCAAACAGCAGGTCTGAGATCTTCATCTGCTTCTTTGTATTATGAGTACACCACAGACTTGCACCCAAGTTGACATAAGTCCATGTACTTTGGACATGACCTGCATATCACATTCAGCCATTCCATAACTATACAATGTCTGGATAACGGAGTGTGTCTCCCACACTTCCCATTTCCCTGATGGACAAGTCTGACAGGGAGGCTTCCTCTGATGTGTGTTGATATGTGGTATATCACAGAACAGCAGAACTGTTGGGGCTGGAAGGGACCTTCTGATCATCTAGTCCAAAGCCTCAGCTCAGCCAGGGACAGCAAGAGCAGGCTGCCCTGGACTGTGTCCAGTAAGGCTTTGAATATCTCCTCAGATGGAGACTCCACCCCTCTCTGGGATACCAGTGTTTGGCCACCCTCACAGTGAAAAACTGATGTTTCCTGATGCTCAGAGGAAACCTTCTGTGTTTCAGTTTGTGCCTGTTACCTCCCGTGCTGCCACTGGGCACCACTGAAAGCCTGGCTCTGCCCTCTTTGTCCTCCCTAATTCAGGTTATTCTTACACATTAGTAAGAGCTTCCCTGAGCTTTCTCTCCTCCAGGCTGAACAGTCTCAGCTCTCTTGACCTCTCCTCACTGGAAATAAGCCCCAGTGCCTCTCTCTTCCCAGCGCAGCCCAGGATGCTGTTGGCTGCCTTTGCTGCAAGGGCGCACTGCTGGCTCATGGTCACCTTCTTGTCCACCAGGACCCCAAGCTCCCTCTCTCCCGAGCCGCTTTCTATCTGCTCAGCCCCAGACTGACCAATAAGATTTGTAAGTGTCTGAAAATGAACTCCCCTTTAAAATGTGTGCCTGCATAACACCAGACTTGGATGTTGATGCACAAATGGCAAAGAAAAAAGAGATCCTTTAGACTAGACCAGGCAGTGGAATTTGTTACAGCCAACTGTGAAGTGTTGATGAGTCAAACATGAGGCTTAAAGTGGAGTGCTCAGCTTGCAGCTACCCTGACTTAAAACATTCCTCTCAGACATTCACATAGGACCAGAACAGACAGCTGCAGTCTTCTGCTTTGAAAACATCTCCCTGGTGCAGTTTGATAAGATTCAAGTCTCTCCTGTACAACAAAAGAAGATAAATACCCGTGAACACCAGTTTAATGCCTCCTATGAAACACAACCCGTCTGCAACTTTATACATTTGTCATTTCAAACACAGAGATGAAACTTTTCACTGGGCTATCTCGATTCCCAGGTCTTTCCAAGGAAAAAGAGAATCCTTGAAAAGGAAAATGTTCTACAGAACTTGCTACATCGTGAAGACTGATTCCAATCAAAGGCAAGTGGTCAGTAGCCTGTTGCAGTCTGAAGTGTCTTCTGGATTCTTAATTCAATATCCACATGGCTTCTGCAACTATAAAGACTCCTTCCACTCTTAAAGGCTTCTTGCATGACTTCAAGTCAGGGCCAAAGCCCACTACATCTTTTTCTGGATCAACTCTGGATCTTCTGGATCAACTACCCTACCACATTGTATATGCAGGCAGACAGGGAAGCTACAGAATTCATAACTAAGGGAAAGAAGAACACATTCCCAATGACCCAGGAGCCAAAATCAAACTGATCTTCCAAATCAAGTAGTGAGAAGGTTGCACCCTCTCCTGCAACTGCCCCTTCATGGCCACAGCGGTGTTCTTAGGCCCAAGATTCCAAAGACAAGACCTGCGATACAACAGATGCAGGTGACAAAGGGTGTCAGAATTCCACCTCTTCTGCTGAGATCTCACATATGGAATATGACTGTGATCTCAAAACTTACTATAACCAGAATGAAACAAAAGTCTCATGTCACAATAGCTCACGATCCTATTGGAATTTTCTCAATGAGAATAAATGGAAAAAGCATCAGTAAAAGTTTAGCTATGTTGTGCTTTTCCTTACTGCACTGCAGAGGAAAGGGGGAATATATATGGTCAGTGGTTCCTTTTCTGACCTTTCTTTCGCCCAGAAAGCTCTAGTCTTAGATATCTTTACAGATTAGACAGATGCACAAGGGCAAACAGGTTAAAAATGTGAAAGTCTAAGTGCATGGTTCACAGTATTTCTGCAGTTCTCTCTCAATGCAAAATTCTACTGAATATCAGTCAGATTAATTCTTTTGTTGAAAAATGAATGCAGGATTGATTACCTATGGCCTCTGCATCTCCAAGGACTGTACCTAGTACAAGGACAGACTGAAGCTACAAGTGATCACATCCTCTTTCCAGGAGATTGAGAAGAAAGTGATTTAGAAACTGTTAGTCTTCAAGAGGCATTCAAAACAAAGAATATCTTGAGTCTTCTGTTTTGAGGTTGATTCTAAAGAAATATGTGATTTATTTAACATATTTCACAATTTAAATCTTCATTACTCCAGTCCCGTTATAAAAGGCAGAACTTTCCAGAGTCTGAAACAGAACAATCAGAAACCACATGTGCATGACTGCTTATAAAACCAAAATGTTGTATAAAACACATACAGGGCACTAAGGAAACTGAGGTGGGAGACCAGCTCCACTAATTTCTTCAGCCTACACAGACATATGCCCAAAGGATAAAACTACCATCTTCCAGATATTAGATCTATTCTGTACCATTTTAATTTCTAAACAGTCAGATCTTTTGCCCAAGGAGTCTTCCCACTTGGCACTGCTAACACGCCCATGAAAAAAACCATATATTCATTTCAAAATTTAATAGAAACACCATTTGCTAACAATTACTTCAGCTACTTATTCCTCCAGATTTCAAATACAAAGCCACAGCTTCGCACCCCTGAAACAAACTCAGGATATGGGTGGGATTCTCACCACTGTGTCCCCAGTGAACCAAGGTGCACAGGGACATCTCAGCTGCTCCTGTCTGACGAGTCCCACACGCAGTGGAATCGCAGTGGATTGGCCCATTTGAGGCAGACTAGGGACAGGCACTGCCTTCATTTCACACAGCAGCTGTTTGCTGTGGCCGTACAAACCTGAGAACAAGACAAATCCAACACTATGGCAACTGATTCCAGGGGTACCTGGGAGCACAAGCAGTCCCTGGAGGATTCACATGGCAAAGCCAGAGCAGGGACAGCATCCGCGAGGAGAAATGGTGACCACTTCAGAATGGGATGAGTGCCCTCCTGCACATACAGAAGACATATTCATGAATAAGGGAGAGGTGTTCATCCTGAATAATCAGTCTTAGAAACTGTCACCTGCTTGGGTGGAGTGGATAGAAGATCCACGCTTAAATAAATATAACCTGTTTGATTTAAAAAATCACTGCCTCCAGCAAACACTTAAGTATATATTTACATGAAGAACAGAAGAATGAGTAGGCAGAATACAATATTCCACTCCATTCCAGATGCACATTGCATAAAAATCCCACAAATACAAGCCTGGAGCAATGTCAAGATTATTTCACTGCCTACTAAAAACCTGCAATTTTGCTGTTAAGCTTGATGTTTGGAGCAACATTCATTAATGGTCTAACGAGAGGTGAAACCACTCACAGAACACAGTCAGTTTTGGTAGCAAGGGACATGTGACCTCACCCAGAGGCCGTGGGAGAGGTTCTCAATTCAGAGTCAAAAGCTGGATTCAAAAGCAGAGGGACAGCACTAGGGGCCACTGCTATTAAAAGGGCAAGATGATGCAGGCACTGCCCTTGTTAAGCAGGCACCAGGTCTGTGAGCAGTTTTGCAGACAGAGTAAAGCAGAACTGAACAGCGTGGCTGAAGAGGAGTCCTCTCACGGGCTCAGCTAAGGGGATCAGACTGTGTGGTTCCAGTTCTTAACATTTATCCATTTAGAAACCTTTCCGGCTCTGGTCATTCAACTCGTAGTGCATACAGCATTATCTATTGACAAATAACCTTTCCAACATCTAAGCACAGGAGAACATCTACTAAAAAACCGTCAGATTTAATATTGTCCTGCTTGCAGCTGACTCCTTATGTGACTTGAACTGTATCTATAAATCCAGTGTGTGTGTGTGTGCACAGTATGTCTCTTGGTATTTGCTTTGGTTTTTTAAAAATGTTGTTAAGTGAAAAATGTTCTGCTGTACAAGCCAAAGATGCTGAACACAGTAAGCTACTGTCAGTCTTAAAATACATACTAACTTTTCAACTGCTACATTGCATAAATAGGTATTTAGAGGCTGTTTAAAAGCAGATTATTTATGTAACAGTTCATAATAAATCCCGTAGCAACAGTACCATTTTCATGCAAATTTGTACTGAATGCCTTTAAAAAATATACTCCTTTTGTCTAATAAACTTACACTAAGGTAAAACAGTTCAGAAAACAAAGTGTTATTGAGCTGTGCAGTTTTCAATATAGATCAACTTCAATTTTGTGAATATACTGGGTCAGATTCAGCTGTGTCATAAGTCCAGAGCTGTCGGAATATTCTGTAATCAGTATTTCCTGCCTTTGCAGAACACTGGGCAGATGGTCACGTTTTAAAGAGATTTCAGTACAGCGGCCAGAAGTCCCCACTAATGGTGCCACATGATTGAGGTGTCTTAGGTCAGGATCCAGCTTCAAAAAATGCTACAAAATCACAACTTCCATGGACTTTTACCAGAAATCTGGGATAAATCACCTCTGAAAATGAAGTCCTTCAATTAAATCAGTGGTCTCCAGTGATTTCTTTCACATTAATAACATTTGGTCTTGAAATGCCACCTCATGTGTCAGGGCTCAGCCCCAGGCAAAGATTTTTCATTAAATGGGAAAATAAATGCTTAGAGGACAAACTCTGGAACCTAAAAGAAATTCAAGCCATCAGTTGTGCAAATAAACTGGAGTTATAATCCAGCCTTCAGAGAGACCCAGGGCCTCCCCTGCTCAGTTTTATGAGTTACAGGATCAAGTAGGGCAGAAATTTATTTTTGTGGAGGCATTAGCCTGCTACAACTGAAGTCTGTTGAACAGAAATAACAATTTCTAAACTGATATTAAGTTAAAGAAAATTGAAAAGTGAGCTAAATTTTATATTTTCAAACGCTTTCAATGTATCTCTAGAAGTGTGATCCTAAATGGTTCATCCATGGGACAGTCTGTGCAGAGCCAGGAGTTGGACTTCCATGGTCCCTGTGGGCCCCTTCCAACTCAGGATATTCTACGACAAGAAATTGTCCCACGGGAGTTTGGAAAATGAATTTCTCTACTTAATTGTGACATTTTACTTCTGATGCAGAACGCCTGTGGTCCTCACTGAACCAGGAAACATTCAGAAAATACACAGGGAGGCCACAGCAGCCTTGTGTGACAACTGGTGCTAAATGTAAAACTTCCAGGGACAGCAGAACAATTCCCTCTCTTTGCTGATTCAGTACTGGCTTTTCCTTCAACACTGACAGCAATTACTGGGAATTAGTGTCAAGTGGCCTAGGGCTGTGACACAGACAGGTATCCCACAAGAGGATGGTGAGAGAAGGCCTCCAGGTGAAAGGAGCCTCAGACTTGGAGCTAACAAGTGCTGACCTACTCAAGGAGGAAGGATTGACGATCAAACACAAATCCCTGTCGTACTCAGCCCCCTGGAATATACAACCTCTCAATATTAATTTGCTGCTTCTTTGCAAGCTGACATTTCAACCCCCTGCTCCTATTTCTGGCTGCATAACTTTGCATTCTGCGTTCCCCATGTATAAAGAACAGGATTCTTGTGTACAAGTATATTTTTTCCTCCAGCAACGCATAAAGGAGTGGGTGTTCACATATGTGTAAGGCATATGTGTGAGCATTCACCCACATTAACAATTTTGGGTTGTCAGTGGCTAGCTAGCTCTGTGTGCAAGTAATCATAAGACAGGTTGAGACACAACACGGAAATCTGTCCCATCTGCAAAACTGAGTCAATCATGTCCTGTCAGGAGAGATAAGCTCACAAAAGCTTGAGTCTTACAACATGTTATTGACTCAAAGGCCATGCTGGTAAAGAAGATGGTATAAATTAAGCCATTTCTCACCACAGTATTACATTCTTTATTTAAATGTCTAACAGAGGAACAAGCAAACAAAAAACACGGCTGTCCAAAAATGGCAGGTCTGTAATTCAGTGACCACTGCTAAAACCAAGGGGACTGGCATTCTTTGGGCAACTCACCTTACACGTCAGGGATACTATCTGGGGGTTTTTTACCTGCCAGCTCAGGGTTTTTTGCATCCAAACACTCTACTACAGTTGACACAATTTCTTCTCTCTGAAGAGCAGAGAGAACAGAAGTCTTCTGAGTTGTGCTTCTCTCTCTGCTCAGGGGATCTGAGGAAGCAGGGAGAACAGATGGGCAAAGTAGCATGTGCAAAAGCATCTCTGAACCCAGCAAGTCACTCAACAGAAGATCTAGAAGGGACCCTTCAGCTGTCACTTTCCCAGAGGTAACACATAACATTTTTGGGGCTGGGCTTTTGTTATGTTTTTGTTGTTTTTTTTTTTTAATCACAGGCGTTTAAATATATTAAGCCGAAAATGAGAATATCTGTGGGACTTTTGGCATTGACAGCATTCAGTTAGTCCAAGCAACCAACAGGCTCTGTCCACTGGGTCACAAATTACGACCTTGCAGGAAAGGGCCATGACTCCAGAGCTGCCCAATTCCGCAATGTAGAAATCACTACAATGAGCATGGGGAGGGTAGAGCTGAGTTCTGTTCCCACCATGGCATTTTGTTTCCTGAGTCTGGGTAGCTCCTCACAAGAAAAAGGATTTACATCCTAGCAGCATTTACCACCCACAGACCCTGACAGATTTAGCAAGAGGTACAGTGATTCAGTACACAGAGGGTGGATTAAAAATAGTGACGTTGTGGCTAAGTTGCCTCCACTGTGTCTCTAAACACTGACAGCCTCAAAGCAGTCTCTTATGACACTTGAAAAATACCTGTGCTATTGGAATTGTGTGTCCACACACCAAGGTCATGAAGCATCTCCTGGACAGGAAGGCAACGAGCCCAGAAAAAAGACAATCTGGTCAAAAATCCTGATTCTACAGACAGTCACTGAACAAAACCCCTACTTCCTACTCTATGCATTGCAGCTTTAAAAACGAGTGAGTCAAGAAGGCAAGTGGAGAGAGCAGCACAGCACAAGCTTAGTAGCATCACTGTGCCCCAGGATATAATAAAATGGATAGAGAAGAGCTCAAATATACAGAGAGACTGTTCTACTTCCACTATCTGCAATCAGTATGTTTGCTCTGGGATAAAACAAACATCCATAATCAATACTGAAGGAATGCTGGACTGTGCCTCATACACTTGAGCAACTGATCAAGAAATAATTCATCCCTGTGCAAATCTTACCCTTGTAAGTCTGCCAAGGTCAGTGTCACTTTAGGTTATCAGCTGTTGGAAGTGCTGGCTAAGTTAAACTGCCTAGAGCAAGCTTTAGACTTACATACCCGACTTCTTTGACAAAATGTCTGTGTCTTACTTTATCTGAATTTGCAATCCCCTGATAATGCAAGGCACATTCTTCCCCTGCACTCCTTATTCTCTGCCCTTACTTCCCTTTCTGGCTCAGATAAGTCTTCCATATGTAGCAGACCTAGACTTCACTACAGAGAACATACAAGCATCACTCAGTTGACATTCACCATCGTATGCCCTTCTTAAGACATAATTCAAATTAGATTTAAATCCTGGTAGGGTGGTTTATTTCCATTAAAAGGCTGCTGTATGTGCAGTTTCCCAAAGTGATTAAAAAAATATTTATTTTCTTCAACTTACCATAAAACCAGTAATCTCCTTATCAAGTATGCTGCATCACTATTATGAGCCACAGACCCAAACCCCACTACTGAGTAAACTGAACACAGGGTTTTGTTTTTATTAACAGTCTTAGCAAGAGTACCAAAGGCAGTAGCACCTCTCCGTCTGCCCTGTACCTTCACAGTAGCTCAGGCCCTTTGTTTCACTGAAAGTTTATGGACTTTAAGCTTATTTCAGTGCTTATGCTAATTCTAAAGCAGTTCTTAAACTCCAAAGTCACTTCACTGCTTTTTTACGGTGTAAACATGTTTTTTCCTTTAAATCTGACAGTATCACCACTCACCTTTAGTAAGAAATTCAACATTAGAAACTGGAACTGCTTGGGTGCAACAGAGGATTTTAATGACCAGGTATTCCCCAGGTAACCCTGGCAGGAGCAGAGGCCATGCAGCCTGGCAGGCTTTGCAGCACTCCATGAGATTAGGAGCAAAAGCTTTCAGAAAGAAGTGTACTTTTCCAAACTGGATCTGGATCATCCTCATCATAACTCATCTGAGTTATTCCACGGGAAAATGTGACTTTTCCTTTATTATACCAGTACTACCAAATGTCTCACCTCTGAAAATCATTCTTTAAACATACAACAATTAGCACTCTAAAGGAAAACGGAGGAAATATTTACACTTTGAATGGCACAAACCAAATCCACAGACTTCTGTGTTGCTGTTTCAGTTAAATCAGTCTCATTTTCTACTTTGGCTGTTTCCAGCAACAATTCAAGTTGCAAAGTCTCTGTCCTGTGCAAGGGCCTGTACAGTACCAGAGGAGCAGAGAGCCATTCTCTCAAGGAATGAGCCTATTATGGATAGAAACCAAACAGATGCATGGCATCTTGCACAAGTCTGGTTAAAAACAGAAAGATGAACATTAAGCCTCTCAGCAATATCAGATTGTTCAACAAAAGGCACAGTTGGTATGGAAAGATGAACCTTTGCTCCACTGTCTCCCCTTCAGAGCTAAAAATAATAGTGAGTCATGCCAGTAGCAGTGTTGCTATTTAGCTTTACAAATTCAGGTCATTAGGCTTGGATGTACAGAACCACTCCTTTCCTACCACAGATCATATGAACTGATAGTAAGGAACACGCAGGACTGGGCACTGACCAGCCCTTGGTTTCAAAACTCACTAAAATAGCCCAGAACAAACCAAATGAATACAGTCAAGTTCAATAAGAGTCAAGACTGAAATTACCATTACAACTAGGAAGAAAAGGGAAGCTTTACATAAAGCTCTGAATAATACATCCCTCGACTACCTTTTTCCCCATCTAGCACATCCCTGTCTTGTTTTTCTGCCTCTTTTTTTTTTGTAATTCTGATCAAGGCAAATGGTTAAAAAGTGTGAGAGAAGACATTTTTTAAAAGCTAGATGATCTAGACAGCAGAGAGTCCAGATGATCTGGAGAAGGCTGAATGGGAGCCAAATTACAAAAAGAGACATATTAAACATTCTTTAATTGCCTTGTAGCTTCCCAGAGAATCTCCCAGAAAAGGCGCTAGTCCACCTGTTCATTTTATTTTCAGGTAAGTACTTTTAAAAATAGGTCAGAGGAAGAGATAAGTATGGACTGACAAGGATGTAAGGGAGAAAGAATGAGTTGTCTTCATACGCTGAAAGGAGAGGCTGTACATCAAACCAGAAGGACCAGCATCATCTTGTGTTCTAGAAAAAGCAGATTTTCCTCATCCCTCCATGTAAATTCAGGGGGGCATTGTTTTAGAACTGTGTCATGAGGCCAAATCTCTTCATCACATATAAACTCCTCTCACCCCTACCTCCTCCATTCCCAAGGTCAAGTGTAGGAGGTAATACAGAGGATTCAGATTTGCTCTTGTAGGAAATTTGGCAGTGCTGCTGGTGACCAGAGTCCCCACGGCCTGAATGACTGCCTTGGAGCGAGATAGGAAATTCACAGGAGAAATGGAAAGCTGATGAATAGGAAAATCCCTGCATCATCCTGTTTCCAAACACGTTCGGATCAGGGAAAAACCAGCAAATGGATTTCCAAGCTAACAAACAGCAGTCTCGTGTTAACATTCACAGTAAGCTGCCAGTCCCATTGGCTCCTGAAACCCTGCTGCAGCTCCCTGCACTGCCTTGGGTTTGTACTTCAGAGGAGATTTTATGATAACAGAATCACTTGACTGCAAGGACAGAAAATATCAGCATATGGAAAATATTTTTTCGAACAATATATGTATAGATGCACTACCAAAGGACTTTTTCCTCTCCAATAAAACAACCAAAGAATTAAACTGAGATTAAGTATGGCAAAAAAGGATCATAAACAGCAAATGCTAAGATGACTACAGAGTTGAAGCTGGGAGCTGCTACATTGTTCCTCTGCAAAAAAATAATTTTCAGATCAGATTTATAAAATATATAAAAAATCAGATTTATAACTGTTTTCCCTGAAAGTCTTTATTTTTTAACCACAGCTTTAAACAGGCCGGGATGGCAAATGTCATGAATCACTTACCTGTGATACTAATGCACTGCAGCAAAACCTCTAGTTGACATAATTCTGAGCTACTCTAAATGAGGGCCCCCTTACATTTATTAATATTCTAATAACGTTGGCATTCTTAAAAAAGGTTTATTTTTCAGTCCTCTAACCTTGGCCTGGCCAACATACTGATTTCCTAAGCTGCATAGATATACCTGCTCTAAGTACAAGGTTTCTCAGACAGCCCGTTGGAAGAACCAAGAAAACTCTTCCACATCCAGAACCCAGGGTTAAAAAAATATATCTATTAGTAGCATCCAGGAAACACACCTCCTAGTACATCAAGGCTACTGCAGGAAGGCATCTTTCATCTTGGTTTTGACAAAATTCCTCTCCCCGCAGTGAACGCAATTTATCTGATGGATTTCTCTTTGAAATGAGGAATGAAGTCTGTCTCTGTAACGTTACTGAATATGAAATAAAAATGAAATAGAATCTAAATATACCCAACTCTATCCCGCTCTCCATCCCTCACATGAATCCAGTACCACTCCTGCGCCTAAACAGGAAGCATTAGAGGCAGCGCTCATCCATTTTTCAGTGTAAAAAGCAACCTTGCAAATGTTAAGAACGAGCATAAGAACCTTGGAATGACTGTCAATGAGAGTAGTATATTTTTTGCCATTTCATTGCTGGGTTGTTGGGTTTTTTTTACTTTCTTACTCTTATTCAGCATATATGCATACATCTCTCTATTTATCTTCCTCCCTACCCATGCACCCACGTATAAGATCAATAAGGGGCACACTAAATGCATTAGTGCATGGCTGCATGCAAAGACAGCTATGCACCCCTTCCTTCATCCTTCCTTTATAACCAGATGCCCCTTCCTGCAATTTCTTCCACTGGCATCTCTTACAGCCACTGTGCAGAGGCGTGTCCCATCATGACCTAATTTCCAAGCAATCATAGGCAGAATGGAGTTGGGCTTCATCTACACACATTGTGCAATCATTCATATATTTTATCTGGTGAATATTTTCACCGGGATTTTCCCTTTGAACTAAACTATCCTAGCCTCTACAGACCATCCTAGTCCTGACAACATCAGTCCTAGACTGTACCTTTCCTGTGCTGGTCTCCAAGACAGACGCACTGGATAAGGGCAGCAGTGATAGATGATGCACGGGCTATCAGCAGGGAAGGACTCTGCTAGACTTGAAAGGTGGATTCTTCCATCTGGGCAAACATTTCTGAGTGTCAAAAGAGAAGGGGGCAAGGCCTGAAACAACAGCCTCACTTTCTGGGACATGAATCCCATAGCACAGAGGGAGGGGGAGGTTTAAAATGTGGGTACTGTGCTGTCACAACCACGTCACCCCCTCCAGCTCACCCATGTAACTCCAGATGGTATTAACCTGGAATTATGTCTAATGAAAAGAGAGGCTGTATGCTCCATACTTCTTCACTGGCCCCACAGAAGAACCTCAGGCCTCAGAGAAGAGAACAAGGAGTGCAGAGAAGAGAGCATGTGATTGTATGAGTCAGCAACGGGAAGAACTGCCCAGGATGATTATCTCTGAACCCAAGGAGGGATAGAGCAGGATTGTGGTTGAAGCAGTGTGGTGCTCCCCCAGAATGGTTGTGACTGTGCTTTTGGGGGTATGGTGCCCCTTCAGAGGAGAGAAGAATGTTCTGCACTTTACAAGATCAAGACAAATGTCTGTGTATTTTCATTTTTACTATTGCTCATGATAACACCATTTTATCTTAATTCCTTCAAGATTACTGCAAAGCTGGTAATTGCAATCAAGCTATTTTATAAGTCCAATTTACAGGAGACCAAATTATTTATTATTTATTTGCAGTTCTAAGTGGATCATTTGTGTTTTCTCTGAGCAAGATGATGTGTACAAAATATCCCTAAAAATGTCAACTAAGTGGAGAGATACAGAAAAATGCCTCTCTGTCTCATAAGTACCCGTGGCTTTCAGAATACAAATCATTCTTACACAAATACAGCAATAGCGTGGTAGAGTATTAGAAATACATTAAAAAACACACTGTATGCCATGAAGTTCTTACAGCTAAAAGATTTACCCAAGCAAGTACTGCTGTTGACTTCAGTCCCCACACCCTCGCAGATCTCCTCTTGCTAATTCGGCTCTTAGAGCTGCTCTAAATCTAACTTCCATTTTAGCCTAACCAAGCAACTCCTCCCCACACACTCTCTAATATCCCCCACCTCTCCCCCTGCCATTCCTCAATGACACAATCTTTCTGGATACCCACAATTAGCAACCGTTTCACTGGAAATGGGAACTCAGGCACTGGGGGTGACAGCTGTTAAGCAGCTGCTTATAAAAATTCCAGTTATAATTGTTTATTTGCAAACACACATGGAAGTCTTAAGCTATTGACTGGCTTTTGTGTGGATCTAATCTATTACCACAGGGCTGTTCAGTATATACAACTTCACTCAGCCTACAGAAGTAAAATACAAATTCACTTGGGTGCAATTTACTGTGGCAATAACCATACTGTTTACATCATGATCAAGTACAAAGAGTTGGTCTAATATCCCCAAGGAGAACAGACTGTGTAAATAAGCATCTTTTATGGGAGGGCTCTGAGATTTATTCCTGATGCTTTCCAATTGTGACTTTGGAAAATCCTTGCAAGCCCTTCCGAACCAGCGAGGTAAAGCTGACCTTTTTGTTAGTTGCTGGTAAGACATCTGATCTCCTGTTAAATACAAACTCAGCTGTGACCTTCACTAAACCAGAAAAATGGAAGTTCCACCATCGAGAATCACAACAGCTCCTTCTTTGCTGGCAGCAACACACGAACATGGGGCAGTTACAGCTAAACCTCAGCTCCCAGGCTGTTAATTAATCCATAACTTTTCAAAGACACTTGGCTGCACTGTGACAGTCTGGATTCTTCCAGCCTGACCCAGGAAAGTGACAGCAGCAGTCAGGATGGCCCAAGACACAGCACTGGTGGATTTGCACTGACAGGCAGCACAGCCGAGGAAATAACACTTGGGAATCCCACACTAGAGACAGAAATCCTCTGAGTCCTATGTTACAGCAATGATGATTTGAGTTGGACTTGACAAAAACATTTTTAATGGTTAAGAGAATGAAGCACTGTGATAGACTGTAGAGCTTCCAACCTAAAGTCTCAGATGATAACATGTCTGAGGTACAGATGTCAGTCCTGTGTTCTGGGCAGGAGGATAATCTACAGGTGCTTCTGAGCTCTTTTTCACTCCTATTTCTGTGACTCTGCTCTCAAGTGTGTTGTCCCACACCTTGAGAGATGGAAATGAAATTTCTGTTCCATAGTTTTTTCACCATATACACTTGCTGGTGCTAATGACAGAAGTGAGAACAGGACCTCATGTTTACAGGCTTCTCTTTCTGAGCATCTTCTCCTCCCTCCCAGCAGGTGTGGCAGCTTTTCCCTTGAATCTGTATGGTGTTCTCCAGCCTCCTGACAGATAAACAGCTATGAGTTCTCCCGCCTTTCTGCAATACCAAAAAAGATCTGAAGGCTTTGCATTTTCAAAGACAACCTCTTCTTTTCAGCCTGTTCTCTTGGTCTCTGGAATGGGAGTCCAGTGGTAACAATGATTCCTCTGATTCATGTGCATGCCATATCCCATTTTTTATTCAGCAATGTACAAGACAGTTTATTTTTAGGGTATTATCTCATGATACCCTCGATAACCCAACTTCTACATAATCTAACCCTTAGTAGCATAACCTATTTTCTTCCTCAGGCTATTGTAAGCTCTGTTTCCTCTTTTCAGTTTACAGATCGGTTTTTTTCCAGATTTTGTAAATTTTTACTAGTTGTAGAATTTGGCTTTACACAGAAACTCTGCTGCACTCTTAGCCCTACTTCACCATGTGCAGAAAGGATCAAGGGACCAGACCTGTTTCATCCTTCTGTGTCCTCTGCATTACATCTTATGCTTTCATGAGCAAACATTTGTAAGATGAACCCATATTTTTATGGGAGCACATGACACATCCACTGATTTCTAAAGTGGGATGGGCAGTATAAGGCATTGGCATTCACGCCACAGCCTGCATGGAGCTGCCTGTCATGCAATGATCTTCTCCTCTCTAACTGTTCGAGTACGTTACAATTAATTTGAAATCACATGTAATGCTTCTCTATTGTTGCCTTTTCGTGTAAACTGTGATCATGAACCAGATGACTGAGCAAGGCAGAAATACCCTTCTTGTTAATATGGGCTTTACACCATGAGAAACTTGCGTAATACCATTTTTCAGGGCTCTACACTAACTCATAACACTTTTTTTTTGTTGTTATTCTGGAGATGTTTTTGGTGGCTGGAAAAATGCCACGTGCTATCTCAGACGTAAAGGAGTCAGGCAAATAAACCACACTGGAAAAACTCTCTCTGTGATTTGCTTAAGTAGCAATTTAAGTGAATAGGAAATCAGCTGCTCATCTCAATTAGAAGACAGTCACAGCCAAAAAATCTTATTATAGAGGCCATATTATAAAAATGTGCATTAGGAATTTCCCTAAACTCTATTTACAGAAGAAAGTGCCGGATGAAGATCCAAAGGATCTCTTCCCTGTCTATGGCAATATGTGTTTCTTACGTGAAATGTGTCTTCAAGACATTTAATCTTTCTACAGTCATTTCTCCATCTACAAAGGGACACAATAAAACTTATGTTCCTTTATAAAGTGCTTTAAACACTATGGATGAGAAGAGCTAGATGAAAAAAAAGTCATATTTTTATTACTATTGTTACTATTAAGCTACCACAAGCAAGAATATTTGTCAAATTATGCGTTTGATGAGATATGTTTATCAAAAGTAAGTAGGGATGCTGGCAGAAAAGCCCCTATACTCCTTTCTAAAGTTGGTCATACTGACAAAATCAATTAATACAGAAATGTTCCTGATAAATTCTGGAACCTCCCTAGCTAAAAAAAGCTTGGTACAATCTCTTAACAACAAGCAGAAGAGCAGCCCAGGATGGACACTACTCGATTTAAAAGATTCAAGGGTCACAAACGTGGAAATACATTCGCCCCACAGGATCTCAGTGAGCACAGACGGCACCACCAACCACTTCCACTGTTTACAGCATATGGAGCAAGAAACATCCCGACTCGGATAAATCCCATCCGAACAGCAGCCCAGCTGTTCAGGAAAAGCCATTGGGAGCCCCCTCTCAAAAGCAGGAGGCCAAACTCGGTGTCAACAGAAGCAATGGGGTAACACAGTCAGATAGAAGGTGAGCATGGACACCAAAAACTGCTTTTATAAACCACGCCACTGTGAGAATTAATAGATGTACAGCCCATAATTGGTTTCATAATGCTCTGCTTGTGCCACCTCGAAGGAAGTGGCTGAGGAGATATAAAACCAAGTGAGGAGATGCCAGTTTCACAGTTAAATTGCTGAATTTGGTAAGATACTTGTACCTTCAGCCCCCTTAATATGTTAGCAAAGCAAATTTTTCCACTTAGTCAATCAAATTGTACACACTACACCGCTTTATCCCTCGAGCTCATTTTCTGACTAAGCAATGCTCACCAGTAAGTGTAGCCCAGCCTTCTTTCACATTTGCACCGGCACACAGCAAATATGAATTCAGGCCACACTTTGCTGTCCTTTTCCTGCCTAAAACCTCATGAAAATGCACAGCACGAGTGCAAGGTTTCCTACTTCTAATAATGTGTATTTTGTTACAAAAATAAATGAATTGCCATCAGAGTTAGGCAATATTTGGGGGAAAAAAATCGAGTACGTGATCAATGCTGCAGAAAAAATCTATAAGAATCTGTAAAAGTTAAAAAAGATAGCATCTTCCGAGTTCTGGTAGGAATATTTAATTATTAAACCCCACAAATATCAACAACAAAAATCATGAATAGGAAAGAACCTTCTACTTTGGTAAAGCTCAGTTTATACTTTGCTAAAATTCCTATTTCTCATTCCAGTAACATTTTCTTTGGGAGGCTCTTAAACTCCCTCATAACACGCCCACAAAATATATCGCTTATCTACTTTACAGATGAGAAACTCAAGCAAAGCATAATTAATTAATTCTCCTAAAGTTGTAATCATCCCTAATATAGAGATCAAAGATATTCTATTGCAATCCTGGGAGTAAGGGAGCAAAGCAGAGAAGCAAAGTTAACCTCAGTCTCCAAATGGCACGGCACATCAGTGATAAAGCTCCTTCTTGCAGAGTGCTAAGAAACTGATTTAAGATTAATCTATCAAATATGCCCACCTCTCTCAAGGCTGTAGGCAGATGGATGTGCCACTAAGACAAACGATGAACTGCCATCCTCTGATGTCACTGGCCTTGCCACTTGCAATCAGAACGGCACCGGAATGGTACTTAAATGCTGAGAACAGAGGTTGCATGAGGTTCATCTGGGACTGAGTTCCTGTCACGGTGGGAAAAATCTCTTCCTTCCAAAACACTGAGCTTCTCCAATAAACTGGAGGTTAAAAACAATCCTGCAAAATAACTGATGATTTCATCAAATGTACAGGGAACTCGAGGCTGAAATGTCTATTTTGCTTGACAAGTGAAGCAGACGCACTGAGAGGGAGACAGTAAAATACATGAACTACAGACTTAGTGAGAGGGTATCAGAAAACATTCTGAGTTTTCAGAAAATCTGCTTTATAATCCCAAAATCACATGTAAGGCAGTTATGGCAAATCTTTGGCTGGCTTTTCTTGCCAGAAACAACTGCAGGTTACCAAAAAGTCAGCCCTATCACAGGCCTGCATCATCAGCACACACGAAAACTTTTACTACCCCAGGAAACAAGTCCACCATCCTCAGAACCCTGAGGGATGTGTTTGTGATGGCCACCACATCCAAAGTCAGTGGTTAGTTACCATAACCAAGGCATAACCAAACTTTCAATCAAATGAAATACAATCATAGAGCAGAAACAATTCAGCCTTGGTCTAGAAAAAGAAGCCCACCACTATTCTTCATGGAGTCACTAAAATTCAATGTATTTGAAGGTTCCACAACATGCCAGATTTCTTTACCATCATGCACCATGTTCCTCCCAGTTTAAAAGCACCACCAATGTGCAGGGATGTTGCCTGCAGAACACGCAACCAGGGAAACACCACAAATTGACTGCAATGCCAAAAAAAGCAGCAACATGGCATAGGAACATCTGGTCAGGTAACGGCCCTGCAGAAGCAAGCCTGGGAGCTACAGGGAGCCAGAAGCTGAATATAACCTAGCAGCATTCTATAATGACAGCAAAGGTACCCTGGATGTCTGAGCAGGAGCAGAGCTCTAAGGCACAGGCAGGTATTCCTCAGCTCTGTTTCAGTGCCAGTGGAGGTGCATTCCACAGGGAAGTGGTCTGAATAGCCTGCATAACCAGCAATCCAGAAAGCATGACAAAAACTTAGGAAAAGTTCGGAGAAAGTGGAGCCATCCAGGCTTTGGAGGAACTGGACTGTGCATTTCCGCAGCGGAAGATCGAAGAGGTGGAATAAAACAAGAAAACCGGCCAGAAAAAAAGCTGACCCTGCTCGAGGCCAGGAGGCAAGAGAAGGTCATGGCCCCCTCCAAGCCTGTGGTGATGTGTGCTGCAGCCCTGAGACTCCCCACTGGGCCCTGCAGAAGACACTGCAGAAGAGCACAGTTCACCGAGCTGACCCATGACAACAAAGCAGACACACGCCCAAGTCACGTCTGAGTACGAGACCACATAACAAAACCTCAAAAACAGAAGCTCACTGAACTTTTTTTCTGCCTCTCCTTTTAAATTTCATCATCCTCCACTATTTCAATATCATTTCAGGAATTTGAAATATATTAAAAAATTTATTGTTACAGCCATTATCTCCATACTACAGGTTTCACGGTGAACTCTGGAGTTTTAAGGTACTGTACAGAGTAAGTTGTCATCAGCTCCATCCACTACATATTTCATTTCTCCTCATATCAGCCTTCCCAGCCTGCTCCTACTTTGTCTCTTTTTTCATCCCTCCTGACGAGGAGCAGCTGAGGGAGCTGGGGAGGCTCAGCCTGGAGAAAAGGAGGCTGAGGGCGGACCTTATCACTCTCTATGACCACCTGAAAGGAGGATGTAGCCAAGTGGGGGATGGTCTCCTCTCCCAGGTAACGAGCAATAGGACAGGAGGAAATGGCCTCAAGTTGCACCAGAGGAGGTTTAGACTGGATATTAGAAAAAATTTCTTCACCAAAAGGGTGGTCAAGCACTGGAACAGGCTGCCCAGGGAGGTGGTTGAGTCAGCCACCCCTGGGGTATTTAAAAGACGTGTAGATGTGGCACTTGGGCCCATGGTTTAGTGGTGGGCTTGGCAGTGCTGGGTTAACACTTCGGCTCGATGATCTTAAAGGTCTTTTCCAGCCTAAACGATTCTGTGATTCTGTAAACAAAAATGTTTAGATGAAAGCCACTAGCTGAAGTATGAGAGATATACTTTATCCTCGGTATCAGCAGAGTTTTAAATACATCAGGGAGGAATGAGGGATATTGATAACTGAAAGGTTTGCTCATTTGAGTTCACTTCTACAGCAAATTTTTTCGCTAGATCCAATTCTGCGAAAGTCAAAGTGTAATAAACAAAGTTATTCTCTGTAGGGTTATTGACAAGAAAAAAAGAGTTATAAGTAGTATTGATTTGGGGTGAAATGGTAGAACGTGACAATCAATAGAGCTTAGTCAGATATAAAATAGAAGGAGTCACACAAGTCATGACAGGATTATTACAGGAGACAAATCCTGGTACCAGCCAAGGAAGGGAAGAAGCTGTAAATGGAATCCAAAATATAAGCTGTGGATTGCTTTATAGAAAAAATAACCCCAAACTATTCATTTTAATGTTTTAATATGTGAGGTAGTTTTTATTTCGGCATATTGTCAGTCCTGTTTTTTCTAAAGCTTTTGAAACAAATTCTTTCCACCTCCATAGTATTTTCATTAAATGTCATCAAAGCTCTTTTCAAATCTCTGAGAGAAATATGATTATCCTTATTTAACGGATAATGAGAAGATAGAAAGAGGCTGGGGCTACATTTTCCAAACCAGTCAGTAATGCAGCGTGCCTTGTGTCTAAATACACAAATCCATAAAATGAGAGCCCTACAGAAACGGTATTTTCAAAGGTCCTGGGAAATCACAACTTTGGTCAACAGCTGCTTACAAGTTCCCAAACTCTGGGTCACAGGTTGGGGAGCCAAAAACTGAGCCCTCACAGCAAACACAGCAAGCTGTGTAAGCACAGTGAGCTCGCTCACAGATACAACAAAGCCTAAAATAGGAGGGATGCTAATTCACAGTCCTCTGTTCTAATTACAAAGCTCATTATTTTTACCACTCGAATGACTGAGGGTGAAAGGAAACCAACAACTGTATATTCTACCACACATGAGAGGACTGTACATTTTCTCAGATTTATACAGTGCCTACCTTCTGAGCACAACCACACTGGAAAATAATAGCAATAATCAGAACAGCAATGAATACTTTTCACCGGTGATTATGCCCATGCACAATTGTTCAGTGCATTGCCTTTTCCTAGACTCTGGACCAAAAAAAACCCCAAATTATTGAAAGATGCTAAAATGCCTTACAAAGGAAATTTGATTCAGAATTAGTTACACTACCAAGGCGAAAGGCAGCGCCACTAATAATGATCAGCATCGCACAACAATTTATTGCAGGCTGTAATGAAAACTGTTCCATTCGAGGGAGATATAAGCCATATTTTGAAAAACCTCTTGCACTAATCGGCTAAATAAATGGTGACAATCAAACTGTGGGATATGCAGAGCCTCGGGGAGGAGGGGGCCTTGGAACAGCTTCATTTTTATGAATGGAGCCGTAAGAAGGAGGTTAGAGAAGGACAGGAGCACACACAACTCCAATCCCAAGAAAGGCACAGGACAGGCTGAATAGCACCACCACACTGAAACATGAGCTGGCCAGGAAATCAAGGGTTACACAGCTGCAATAAAATAAAATTTTTAAAAACTCCATTGATTTCTAAAGAGGGATATGCACTGACTACAACAGTTTAAAAGCTGTTTAGCTGGAATCTCATTTGCAGGCATGGGATTTCTATTGGAAAGTGGCATTATCGTCTCCAGAGAGAAAACTAGGACTGAATAACATCAGGAGGAGGATGGACAAGATGACCTTTTGAAGTCCTCTTCAGCCATATTCCTGTAAGTCCATATTCAGTGACAGAAAACACATCTGGATTGGAGCTGCTGGGGCTTAGGCATTCAAGTTAGAAAATTTTGGCATAAGTCTTTGGCATGAGAAGAAGCCCAAGCAATTTTCATATTGGGCTCTGTCTGCCATTAGTGATGCGATTCAATCATAAAATGGCTTATTCCCCCAACACAAATATATAATACCATGCCGGAGTAAGAATATGAAGCTGCTCTCATTATCACAGCTAAGTTCATTTCACAGCAAAGCAGTTTACTTTAAGACTTTTCCAGTAATCCAAGTCTAATTATGGAATCAATTTAAAACAATTTTGTAATTAAAAGTACCTGCTGAAAATATCTCACAGGCTCAATAATTTAAATGATAGTGTTAAAAAGGTAATTAAAATTAAAAAGGCCAAATGAGGCTGGGTCGCTCCTCCACTAGGAGAGTGCTGAAGGACGTTGCATTTGCAGACCCGAATCGCCAGTTTCCTCCCCAAATTCCTGCTTTCCCCAGCTGCATGGGGATTTCGCACTAAGAGTCATCCAAGAGATTTCTGAGCGGACAGCGGCGGGGCAAGGCTTTTTTTTTTTTCTTCTTTTTTTTTTTTAAATCAAAAAATTACGCTGTTTCAAAATGAAGCTGTACTTACAGAGAGCCACTGCTCCCTAGCCAGGGCCGGGGTGAGGCTCCCTCCTGCCGGGGGTCCCCACGCAGGGTGCCAAAGGCTGCGCGCCCCCGCGCAGGGGTGGGGTGGGGGGCGCAGCGGGGGAACTTTCCCCGCTCCCC
>VZRV01000144.1:98277-123721 GCA_013398115.1 Falcunculus frontatus
CCGCGGGCACGGCTGCGCCGCCGCTCCGCGCTGTCCCGCCCGGGCACCCCGCGGCAGCCCGGCCCGGAGGGGCACCCCCTGCCCCGCGCCGGGGGGCGCCCCAACACCGCCAAGGGCAGGGGAAGGCGAAGTTTAAAGCTTCGCTCCCCGATAGTTTCTGCTCGTTTTCACCTCAAACGGGGTTTCGTGGTGCGCAGCTCTGACGGAGCATCTTTGGAATGCCCTGTGCTTCGTCACGTAGGCAGAACGTTAGACATGAGACACAGTTCAGCAGCGCTGGTGGCAGTGCCACATCTTTCACAGTTTCTGGGAGTGGGAAGGCGTGTTCCTGAGCGCTCTCACCCATCAGCTGCCACTGGGGAAAGGCAGGACGCCTGGGCCTGCCGGCTGGAGCAATTCGCTGTTAGGAATCAGCATCCAGCTATATTTAGTGAATCTGTGAAATTCACTGCCACGAATCACTGAATCAGAGACACCGGCTCGTGGCTCCAGCAGCTGTGGTAGCTCCGTGTTTCCTGGTGCCATTCCCAGCATGCTGTTAGGGGTATTGCCCCTTTGCCCACAACTGGGCAGCTCTTCCCTTGCTCAGAGATAGCAGAGCGTGTCCTCTATCTGAAGAGGGGTCTGCTAAGCAGATTAAGGTATTTGGCAAACTCCTGGGACACAGCAAGGGGAACAAAACTAGGGACAAGGGATGACACGTTTGTAATGAAACATACCTGGGCTCAATGCAAACACAGTCCCAAAGGCATGTGGGATCCTATTAACAGCATGTGGAAATAGCACATCCTGATGCTTCAAAGCTAATAGTAAATACTGGTGAAGTTGAAGTTCTTTTCAAGTGTTTCAGCTACCTGATGCTGTCTCCTCCAAGTTAAAACTTAAGGCTCTTCAGGAGGGATTTTAGTTCAAATAATATATCAGTTCAAAGGCCAGTGTAAGAAGCATAGTTCTTTATCTCCCCTGGAGAAAATGGGCATCTCACAGCGAAATGCAGGTATTCTGCTAAGAGTGGGGAAATATGTGGCCAATTTTCAGCTAAGAGAATGTATTATTTCTGAAATACCTCTGCTGCTCCTTTTAAACAGGGAAATTTGGAAACTATAGAGCATTTTCACCAAGCATCATTTCCTGATCAGGTAAGTTTTCACGTCCCCAGCCGGCCCAAAGACGGAGTTCAGGTCAGTAATAGCCCTCTTAAGCTGGGCAAATACAGCACAGGCACAGTTATGTGATAGAAATATTCTTCAGAGGCAATAAGCCATTGACTACGACAAGTGGCAGGACAGAGCAATAATGCAGCAATTCCCATTGTCTGTAATATGAGGATCTTTATGTTACTGGCTCGGTAGCTTTGATTTTTGAAATCAAAACAGCAAAAGATAATGTCCCGAGCAATCTGACGTTATTCGTGTTCTCCATCAATTAAAATGCAAAGTGCTGGATGCAAGGTCTACCTTCAGTGTGGATGGAGCACCCAGATACACCCTTCTGAGGAGGAAGAGGCAAATGAACTAATATCTGTCAGCATTGATAGGAACTACTTAACCCTCTTTTCTGCCATTTACTCCGATGTCCACGAGTGTGGCTGCACCTCGGACATCATTCAGCCTGAGGAAGGACAGCTGAGTGCTCCAGGCACCTGTCAGCCACCCCACATGAGAGGGAGCACCACTGCTCCAAACAGCACCAGGAAATCAAGGTTTGCTTGTGCAGCAGCTCTTCTTCAAAATCTTAATGAACTGTAAAAATTCACCTCTTGCTGAGCAGGGCATGTATGTAGGATGCAAGGTGGTGGCAGTGGCTGGAGGGGCTGGGGGGGCTGGCAACCCCCAGCTGAGGAAGGAGGTTAGCAGGGATCCCTGTCAGCCAAGAGCAGGGAAGGGCTCCTGCAGTCTGGGAAAGCCTAAAGTGAGTGAGGAGCAGCAAAAGCTGGAGGAGGATGAAGCCTGAGGCAACCCCGACCACAGAGAGGCAGAGGGGAAGGAGCTGCTTTGCTTTGGCTTGGACTTTGTTTCTGGAAGGGATGGATGGATTGCCTGAAGGGCTACAACTGCTCTGTGACCAAATCTGACATCTGTAATCAATTTTAGTGCATCCTCCTGAGCCGAAGTAGGGCCAGAGCAGTGATCAGTGGGCTGGACCTGAAGCTCTGAGCTGCTGTTTCATAGCACAGACTGTAAAATACGGGAGGATTTGTCCCCTGGTTATCTCACCATGGCCACAGATGTCATGATTTCTGTGCCTTCCTACACTTGGCTGCCCCTCCACTATTTTTTTTAAGCAAGTTACAGATGAGCCTCAAACCTGTGGGGACTAAACCTGAATTGCCTCCAGTGGGGATAAAACCTCACTGGTGCTGTAGCAGGCAGGCTGCAAACAAGTCAGAGAGATTATGTGACATTTTTTCACTTCATATATACTCACAAAGCTGCTTCCACCTCCCTGCACTGCTTCTGCAGCTAAAAATGCCACCCCTCAAAATGGTGATGAAAAGTGCCAGTGCTCATCTGCACCCTCCAGACTCAGGTTCCTGTTGTTTGGGCCCAGGAACACCGAGGTGGTGTTGGGAGAGGGGGGAGATCACGTCTTCCTCGTGGCAGGTTGTGGGTGCTGCCATGTGGTGAGAGGTGTTCCTGGCCAGCTTCGCTCTCCTTGGAGGGAGAGGCTTCAGCTCTGCTCCAGCTGGTGCACGCAGTCGGCTCCTGGCTGCTTCTAGGAAGTGCAGGGTGGGCATCCCAGCCAGATTCTGGCTGGCTGTGGGCTTACAGCTCATCTTCTCCTGGGGTTTTGTAATCGCCTTCATGAGTAAACAATTGTGTGTATAACTCCTGCAGTTGCAGGATTTTAGTTTAGTCTTGCCATACACATTCATCTGCTTCATTTTCTTATTTTTATCTTCTCACGTGCACTCTTTTATTTGATTATCTTATTCTGAGGTCTGTACTGGGTAAAAAGCTAAATTGAAAAATTCAGTTAAGTGCACCCAACCCAAAAAGTGGCCCCTTACTCCAAGAGCAGTAATGTTGACTCTGCTCAGGACTAGGAATATTAAGGCCATGCCCACCCTACACAGCACTTGGCCCTGAGTCTTTAATACCCTGTAATAATTTTCTTTCTGTGTGAAAGTGAGGAAGTGTCTTTCAAAACATCCAAGGCAATGTGGGAGTCCGTGGCATCCCCAGTCCAAGTGGTGCCCTTGCAACGTGAACGTGTGTTACACAGCTGCTGCCATGGCATGTGAAAGTGCTCGAGAATGCTCAGAAACCAGGACAAAAGTGGGACAGGAGCAGCCAAGTCTGCTGTAGTCTCATTCACACTGCTTCTTGGGAAGGTGTCTGGGCTAAATTTTTTCCAGAACTGCCAACAGGTATTGTTTCAAAGGGAACAAATTCATTCTTTCCAAAAAAGAGCCAGAGAATGAATGAGCTCACTCAATCCTCCACCATCCTGACAGGAAGGGGAGGAGAATTGAGGAAAAAAGTGAAGAAACTCATGGGTTGAGATCAGAACAGTTAAATAATTGAGATAAGAACAGTTTAATAATTGAAACAAAGTAAAATATAGTAAGAATACTAATGATAATAATAATTAGAATGAAAAGGATGGACACAGAGAGAGAGAGAGAGAGAAAAGAAAAAGCCCCAAGAGAAACTAGTGATGCACAACACAGTTGCTCACCACCCTCTGACCAATGCCCAGCAATGATTGGTCTCTCCTCGCCGATTCCCCCCAGTTTATGTCCTGAGCATGAGTCTCTGTGGTGTGGAATACCCCTTTGGCCAGTTCAGGTCAGCTCTGCTGCCTGTGCTCCCTCGTGGATTCTTGTGCAGCTCCTCGCTGGCAGAGTATGGGAAACGGAAAAGTCTTGATTTAGAGTAAGCACTACTCAGCAACAGCTAAACCATCAGTGTCTTGTCAACACTGTTCTCATACCGAACCCAAAATACAGCACTTACCACCCACTAAGCAGAAAATCAGCTCTATCCCAGCCAAAACCAGGACACTGTGGTAAGAGTCAGCTGGAAAGGAGGCTTTGTGGTCCAGATTCTTGGGTACCTAACACTCTGGTTCGCCTCAGTGCATGAGTGGTCATGGGCATCTTTAATTTTCTAGCAAAATGTAACCCAAAACATTGGGTATTGGATTACGTATTTGGGGGTTTTAATTATCACATTAAGATATTCCTTCTCCATGTTTTACCTGCTCAAAAACAAGGCCGGAAGGGATTGTCCTGATGATGTGGCTGTTGGGTAGGTAAGTTGCATCCTTAAACTGGACTCCAGAAAGGGTGAAAATGAAGTGGTGGGGATTGTAGCTGAGGGTCATGAGAGAATTTATCTGTGGCAGTGTGAGACTGTAAAAAAAAAAAAGACACCAGGGCATGTTAGTGGCAGTCAAATGAGTAAAGGGGTGGTCAGTCCATGGGGAAGAGAACAGCTTAACTCAGAAGACTGCAATAAATTATTTTAAAATATTAAATGGCGATGACTGGCATTGAGATTTGGCTGCAGAGCATCATTTCAGACTGAAAGTACATACTGTTGCAAAACATCCTCCAGACCTCCTGGCCACAGATCAGCTTCCCATTTCATTGGCCACAAGGAAGAGCTGTTGCCTCGAGCTCACAGGTATCGTGATGTAAACAGAATTCTGCACACAAAATTAAGAAAAAGAACTCAAGCAGGGAGTTGCTAAAGGGAGTTCTGAATGCCTTGGAAGGCACAAAACTGTTCAGGGCTAAGATTTCATAATGACCTTGTTGTGTCCTTATGAAAGATAATAGCCTGAGATATGCTGTATTACTTGTATTCTTAACAGGCTCAAGCTTTCAAGCATTTTCAAGTAAAAACTCATTTGTTGAACTCCCTTATATATCAGATAAGGCATTCAGTCACTTCCATCATACCTGGAGTACGCCGTGTTTCCCTTTGAACTTAATATATTAATGAGCTGATATTTCACAAAAACAGGGTGTGCATGGGTGACCCGAGGAGGTACACGTTATTAAACCACGTAAGAATAAATAGATGCTTTGCAAAGAAAGGTTTTATCTTCTTAGGTGTTAGTGGTGATGTCTTACTGTTAATATTCAGGAATTAATGAGTTCCTGAGTGCCTTCCAATCTACTCCCACGCGTGCTGTGGTCCCCAGAAGGGTACTCCTGCAGACCCTTTTCTTCACCATGACATCGCCTTTGCTTGATTCTGCAGGAGACTGACCCCCTACACACCTTTGGGTAGATTTGCACTGGAAATGTTGATTTCATCATTTCCCTCCATCCATGTCTAAAAATGCCAGCTCTCTCACCCACCTCAGCCTGAAGAGGGTGGTTGCTGGACTCTCAGTAATTGCAGGGATTGCAGGAAAGCAATTATTCTAAACAGAGTACTTTAAGGTCATTGCTTATAAGAGAGGCTTCCCTCATAAGTGTGCTTTCAAAAACAGGTAAGCAATTAGGAGGATAATTATTTTGATGAATTCTGAACCACTAACAGCTCTGATGGCTCAAGGAAAGCAGCCCTAAAATTGTAGAGTCCTGATTCTGCAGATGCTAAATAGTGCTGGCTCCTTTCAACTCCTACCAAATTCAAAGGAGAGCAGAAGGCATTCATTTTCTCACAAAGTCAGGATTTAAGAAGAACCTTTCTCTTCCCTAAACATAATCACTCTTGTTTGAAAGGAGCAGGAGGCACCCTGAAGAAAATGACAGGAATACGAAAGGAGAATTCTTTTTCCTTCACCGAGCCATTAGTACTGACAGCCATAAACTCGCATCTGGGACCAATACACAAACATTAATAACCAGCCATCAGTGTAGTTTTACCAATTAGTGCTAATTACATTTCATCAGAAAAACTGGCAGCGTAGGGAGGGCGGAGTTTGAACTACTTTTTTGTTTCCTACTGACCTACATAACTAATGAAAAGTTTTAGTTACCAGAAAACCACGCTTTATTTTTATTTCCCTCAACATAGTTTAGAGGACATCACAGAAATAAATGATACCTGGCTAATTGGAGAACTGGACCAAATCACACTTACTGAGAGGCCAATTCTTCAGCTGAACACATGGAGATTTTTGTACTCTTCTGATTACAGCCAAATTGAACTTGCAACCAGTCCTGTGACTACATTTGGCCCTTGCTTTCCAGTAAACAGTAATTTCCAGCAGAGGAATGTAAAATGAAACAATTCCAGGAGCTGAAACAATTTAAATCGGTTATGAGTGCTTTTCATTTCATCCCCCCAGACCAGAAGAGGCTCGAAAACACAAAATGCAGTATGTAGTGTTTGATTTGCAACACCATTCTGAGCCCTGAATGGTATTCATCACCCTTAAGTACAAACTCATGATGAATTTCCCTATGCCCACAGCACGCTTGGCACAGTTAATTTCCTTTGCATGATGATACCTGAAGTTCTGCATAAGAGGACCCCAGTGTCCTTCACCTCCAGCTCACAAGTTCATTACTCACTGGTCTGTTTAAATTAAGGTGCTCAGCCCCATCCATTTACATCCTGGAAAAGTCTCCAAATCCCACTTTCTGACCTTTTCATCATTCTGGCAGAGGCAGACTGAGGAGACACACAGCTGGCTGCCACAGTGGCCTTGAGGTGGGCAGCACAGCCCCTGGCAAAGGGAACTGCACAGGGACTGCAGGACACAAATTCCTTCCCACCACTGTCTGAACTTACAGCTACAAGCAAGTCCCTTAGACTCAGCTCCCCCCAAAGGTATCTATGTTCAAAATTGCAACCTCCAGACCCCAACCGAGCTGCAGTTTAAGTCAAAGGCACTTCACTCTTTCTTAGCAAAAATTCCCAGGAGTTTGTGGTCGTGTTTCAGGCTGTGGGCTCAGCCCTGGCAGCAGGGATCTTGTGGCTTGTCTAGGTAGGGTTGTACCTCTGTGTGCAGGATTCACAGAAGCTTTCACAGTGCTTCTGATAAGAAAAATGTCTTTCAAACCAGAAGGGATGTGCCTTCCTTTGTCCAAACAGAGCAGCTGAGCAATCCGCTCGGGTGCAGGAGAAATCGGCTTCCATGGCCCTTGGATTCTGGCCCTTGCATCTCATGTCTCTGCAGAGTTGGTGTAGACAGAGTGTGTTTGCCTAGAAGCATTTAACTAAGCCATATAGAAAAGTAAAAAATTGTGCACTACGTTTTTCTTTGTATGGAGAGCAGCTTTATGTATTCCTTGAGGACACAAGGAAAGAAGAATAAGGAATTGCAGTAGAGTCCCCATGAGAGAGGAGAATGAGAGAGCTGAAGCAGATGTGTTCCAACATATTCTTTAAAAGGCTGTGACAAGAAATAGAGCAGCTGGTTAAGAACCCTACCAGTGCAAATATCCATTCCTTTGCAATCCTAAAGGTAGAATAACAGAAAAAATTGAAATGTCACAATTTTATAGCACTGCATAATGACTTCCTAAGATGTTGAAATTTTTTATATTGAGTCCTAACTAAATGCCATGCAAAACCTTAGCTTCGTAACATATGGTCAAATACGAATTCAGAGAATTAAGAATTAAATTACATGCATCTTATGTATTCCATGTCTACACATTTTTATGTTTCTTGATAGGCATACAGCAATTTGCATTAACTTCATTTCGTAGCAAAACCGTGGAAAGGCTGCAAGAGGATAGTTCTATCAGTGTTACAGTGGAATTTTTGTAACTTCCTTTGGCATCTGTTCTGATGCATATACTAAAAACCACAGTATCAGGCTCCAAAACTTTTCCAAAATTCCACAATGTGAAGCAACAGCCATATAGTGTGAATTAGTGCAGCCAGAAGAAAGGGAGCAGAAAGAAAGATCCTAGACAGAACTCAATACGAGCAGACCTTGAAGAAGCAGAGATTTGGATTTGAACTGCTCTCATCTTTAATTTCCATGTTTATTTTCTACCTTTTTCACACAGACACAAAAATAACTCTTTTCTGCTGTGGCCACATTACCACTGAGTTGTGCCAATTGCATCAGCTGTTCATCTGGCTCCCAGTACAGGCAACAGTTCAGGTTTGTCCAGGTTTCTCCCTGCATGTGATCCTTTTCTTCCTTTCTGCTGATGCATTTTTGTAGTTAAATATCTGTCAGCTCTTATCAGGTGAAATAATAACAAATCTAAAGCTGTCTGGAAAATATACGATCACCATTACTGCTTGCTGTTGCCACCCTGAAAGTCATAGCAACAAGAGGATTAGCTTGAATTGAAGACTAAACTAGATTAGGTTCGACCAGCTATTCTCCTTTAGCAAAAGAAACTCTAAACAAAACAAAACCCCAAACAAACAAAAATTTAAAAAGTATTATCAGCAGTTCCTAAAAGGAGGGGTGAAAGAAGGTCAGGAAAAGTCCAGTCAGCCCTGAAGGTTATTTGGGTTGTGACTTTGGTGGCTGTCCCTGCATCTCTGGTCCATAGAGGGGAAGCTGTGGGTGGAGAGCAACTGAAGGCAGGAGAAGAGGGTGAGGAAAAAGGGAATTGTTGGAACTGGGGTGAGTTACCCTGTGATAATCTGTTTGGGAACAGAAAACATGGGAGTGAGAGTAAACCCCCCATGGTCTGGAGAAGGAGAGGGCAGCAGCCTGCCAGGGACACTTTGCATGTGGCAAGAGCATGGGTTGGAAAGGTCTCTGGAGCAGTGCTGCCTTCCTCTTTTCTTCATGTCCCTGCCTTTTCTGCACAAGGTCTACTGCACCCTCCAGGGACAACAGCTCCCGAGAGCAAGGGCTGAAACCCAGCCTGGCTGCACAGAGAAAGGAATTCTGCCTTTTTTTGTCATGCATAAGATGACTTCCAGATATTTAGATCCCCATGGGAGTCATCTAATTCTTCATGCTTGCTAATGAAAAGCAATTCCAGCCAGGTCTAGTCTTCCTCAACAGATTAATTGTCATAATATTAATTATTCCTTTTTATTAAGTTTAGTGCCATTTAAAGCTTTGCCCTTCTTTGTACTTAGGTGTTACGGTTATACTGTTTATACGTGATTGTTTTGTTTAAAGTGCAGAACACACACTGAAACATAAACTAACTTCTCTGGTATAGCAATGCTAACACATTTTTGGTGCATAAAGCCTCAGGTATTAAATACATGGATGGGACAATGTGTGGTGGTGAGACGGCAAGAACTTCACATGACAAGCTTTCAAAATCTGATGCTAATTAGATCTTCATCTGCTCAGACCTTCCATGTGTCCCTGACCTCTCTGTTTCTCTCAGTTGCCTCAGTATATTTTGTATGCTGTAGCACATTCGTGTCTGGTTAAACCAAAGTTTCCAGGACATCCAGTTTTCATGTGTTGGTTTTTTCAAACACTCGGTTACTTTCCACGTGAAAATAAGATCTCCAACTATCCAAATCAAATTTGCCAACTTCAGCTCCCAAACTGATTTCTCAGTTTTTTTCACTTGGATTTCCCCTTACCCTCATTTGGAGTCCCTTCATAACTGCACTTTTTCTCATGAAAATACTTCAATAGCACATTTGAAGCACTTCGCAAGATTCTTTAAGATAAGAGCGAGGTCTTCAAGTTTCTCACACTAAGAGTATTAAAAAGGAGCTTGTTTGAGCAGCTCCAGGGCCACCTGGCACGGGGGAGGCTGAGCAGGGGCAGGACCTCTAGATGGTCTAGGTGATCATTCTATGATTCTATGATTCTATTCTATGTCAGGGGCATGCCTGAGCTGTTGGTCCGTTTGATCTGGACCTGTTCAAGCCACCTCTGTGCTCACCACTGCGGTGGCACTAAAGGGAAAGCACTGCTGGGCAGAGAATGCCTTGGCTGAGCTTGCTCCTGCATTATGAGCAGCGGGGAGATGGGGGCTTTTGAGTCCCCACCCTTGCTAGCCATTGCCACCAGCTTGGCTCTGCTGAGCTCCTGTGCGGGGAGGGAGAAGCCTGGGCCAGGGTGGAAAAGGCTTTACTCAGTCCTGACGGGAAAGGGCAGGAAGAAATGGACATTCCTCTCTTAAAAGGTGGTTCCTTCTCTTCTTTGGAGGTACAAACTTCAGGCTTGGCTTCACTATTGAGAATATTCCTAGTAGCCCCTTTTTCAAAGGGATTTCTCCACGCTGAGTGATGGCAGCCACCAGCCCCAACACTGGGCTGTTCTGCCCAGCGGTTCCTCCCTACAAAGTCCCTAATCAAAAGCCCAAACTGCCTTGTGCCCAGCCTGAAAGGAACTGAAAATGTTCGCTGTCATGTCTTTTTGTCCCTCCTTCATTCCCCACACTTCATAAATTCTCATTTATAATTGATCGTTATATGTTGCCCTTTTTTATTGATTGTATATCACTGCTTATTCCTAATTGCTGCTTTCATTTTTTTTTTTTTTTTCAGAATCTGGCTTTCAGGCAATGCTGTCATCTTTCTTGGCACTGGAATCACAGCGTTTTGGCTGTCTAATGAGCTCTTCTTGAAAGAGCTCACAGTTCTCCATCACATTTGCTCCTTCTGAGTTTTTTTTCTCACTAGCACTCTCTTCATCTGTGGGAAACGAGTCCTTCTGAAACACTAAAAATGTGTAAAAGTCTGTTTTCTTTTTGCCCATGGTAAATACTGGCAAGCAGTGATTACCATTCCATGGCTGACCACTTAGCTTTACCTGTAACAGAAGGGTCCAGACTAGATTTGGGGTGGGGTGGGTCTTAAAGGTTAGGAAGTTACCCTTGTAACTCTCAGAAAAATAATGCCTTTGGAATAGTCTTGAAGGATATTGCAGCTCTTTCCTTACACAAAGATCATGAAGAAATGGGGAACTGTGAAATTTTGTTGTAACTGATTTGAATCCAGGAGTTCTTGTTCAGTCCATCATAGTCAAGTCAGAAATTATTTTTCTAACATTGGAGACTGTTTGGGTAGCAGGTTGTATTTCAGCTGATGATTTATTTATAAATCTGAGGAAAAGGATTATTTATGACTGCAAATGCAGGATAAATTGTAAAATTTTACCTATAACCAGAGTTACAAAACTTCAGCATATATTTTATTCAGAAGCTTCCTTCCTTTTACATTATTTAGCAAACATAACATTATCTCATTATATGTGGTCTTTGCCCCAAAGAGTTTGCAGTCTCATTCAGGCACCAAAGATTTTTTAGCAGAGGAAAGCATAATGAAGTAATTAGCTTTGAAATAAACAGACATCATTGCAGATTAGAGAGGATGCACATTAATTAAGGCATCATCCAGAACCCTTCTCCTGCAAGGCAAGCGTTCTGCACCAGCCATGGCTAAAGATGTTACAGACAGGACTTCACTGAGAGCAGAGACATTTCCCTTTGGATGATGACTGTGAAGTCATTTTTATCCATGCCAAGATCATAAGTCCATCAATAAAACTGAAAGGAGAGTGATTTCAAAAGCCATACATTATGTTTAGCCCTCCTTGCAGTACACTCAGAGCACTTCCCCGTGGTTTGATTTTGCTGGGAGCTGAAGCCATTGAGGTGCTCAGTCCTCAGGCAGAGTTACAGCACCGGGAATTATTCCACCACAGTTCAGTGCCATTTACCACACCTCATCATACAGACAGGCCCTGAATTCAAATGGGAAGAATAATTTCATTAAATCATTTTTGTAACTGCATAATTTTAGTAATTAAAACCTTTACTTATACCTATTCAGGAATGAGCAGAATATCATATTAATGCACTGCACTTATTAAATTTTTAAGGTTGACTGGTAAATTTAGGGGTGATGCAAGACATAGTTAAACACCTTTGAGGAGAAAAATGGTCAAACAGCATTTTGATTAGTATAAATGTGGGAATTGTCTCCTCAAATTCAGTTTGGTGGGAACAGATGGTCTTTTTCACGTACCTGATTTTGTGGCTATTTTGCTGTGCTTCAGATGTTTCTGAGGCACAGGTGTTTCTAGGCAACATTTACAGAATTCCCTGAGGAAAAATATCAGCATAGGAAAAGCAAAACTAAAAGCTTCCTGACCCAGCCCCTGTACTGAGTTAGCATGTTGTCTACTCCTTCAGTCATTCAAGGCCAGAGAAATACGCTTATTTATTTCTTTGGGCTTTGTGTCAAGCTTTTAGGTTATGATTTGCAAAAGCAGTGGGAAGCCCAGAGCAAAGCCCAAAAGATATGTAAGGGAGCACTGAAATGAAGACATTCATCAAATACTGATAATCATTCAGTCATCTCCATAAGCATGGACAGGACATGGAAAACAAATGCAACAAAGCAGATGCAGTACATTAAAATCCTGATTTTCTATATAATTTATCCTGCCAAAAAAAGTGGATATATCACACACACAAAAAAAATACATGTAAGGGAGCAAGGCTCAATACAGATTTAATCGCAATGTCAGATCCCAGGTTAGCTTAAAGGAAAATGAGAGAAATCATCTCACCTTTCATAATTCATTAAAAATGTAAGTTAGAAACTACAATCGATTCAGGCGAGTACATGACACTTTTTTCATTGCCTCTTCTCTATTTCTCTGCCAGAAAGCTCTTATATCTCAGCTCCTTACAAGATTGTTAAATTACTAGTCAGAAGAACAAACCTTTCAAAAGATTTAGAGGTTTTGCCTTCTGGATTATATACCATGGTAATTTAATGCTAACAAGCTGCAGTGCTGACTAAGGCAATTTGATTCGTAGGAATTTATGGGCGATTCAGAATGTATCCCAAAGCATGATTACAATTATCTGTCGAATTGTTCTTTGAGGAGGGGGACTGATGTTGCATCCACGTCCTTCAAACTTCCTCCCATCCCAGGCATCCCAACTCTGCTTCCTTCAGCAGCCCCTGGCTGTGGCTGGGGTAGGGCTGCAAACATCCCAGCCAGTGCTGCTGGAGCCGGACGAAACCTGCAGTGGGTCGACTCTACACAAAAAACCAGCATGCACAAAAGCAGGAACAACTGTTTAATAATCCTGGTAGAAAGAGGCTTTCCTTTCCTGGTACCTTCACAAGTCTGTTTATTCTCATTGTTACCCAAGCAAAGGCAGGATTGCCACAACAGCTTTAGGCACCTGCTGGAAACAGAGATCACAAGTCCTTTGTAATTCATGGAGATTTGCCTTTGGCCCCAGTTGTTAGAAGATCATGATTGAAATCTTTCAGCACTCTGTTTGCTGCTGTTTGCACTAGCACAGGTTTTCTTGACTGTACCTCCTATGCTTGATCACAGGTAAGTACACATTCCAGCACTGCAAACAGAAAAGTCCTTGGGAATATACAATTCTGAGCTGAAAATATGCAATTTACAGCTTCACCTTATCTGCTGTGACTACAAGGTAACAAATCGTAAAGAAAAAGGCACAACAACAAAAGAGTACAGTGGGGTGAAATTCTGTTTTCTCACCCTGGAATCACTCCCAGGAGCTATGCAGCTGAAGTAAGTGGATTTACACTCAAGTAGATTAGAGCAGATTTAGTTCCTAGACTGTCACCCATATCTGCCTCTTATCTCATCATTGTCATGGTTGCACTATACTGTTAAAACTATTGAGGAATGATACCTTCATTTAACATTGCCCACAGATCTGTAATTCTGACTGTACAACGACGAGGTTTTAGCTGATGCTGAATTTGGCTTCCACCTTGGTTCTTTTAGGAAAAGAAGATGATCACAGCCCTAACATTTTTCCCAGCCATCATCCAACGTGCTCCTAACTCGTATCAGCACTACTTTCACTTCAACTCTGATCAAGCAACATCTTGAATGGCTTTGGAAAAGAAGAAATGCAAAGTGGCTCCTGTTCTTTCTAGCAACAGAGCAAATCAGCATCCTAGGTCTTCTGATCTGAGCCACTTTCTTTTCAGTCTCTGCAATATCTTTATCACCTCTGGCTGTTACATTACATATCCACCTGTGATAATCATTCTGGGGTCATTTTAAGCTCTTATTTCTTGGTGTTCAGGTGCAATTGTTGTCAATAATTCTAAAATAGAAGAGCTCCTGCACTCTGAGAAGCTAAACTGCTTAATGCCCTGAGACTGAGTCTCCCCTGGCTGAATTCTCTTGCTGTTGAGACTGGCCCTGCCAGCTCCCCACTGAAAAGTTTGCTGCCAGCTTTGTTTATGAGAGACTGCAATAATTAATTTCCTATTACTTTCCTGTGATGATTGATTAACCTTTTCAAGGATCTGAGGGAAGACTCCAGCTCTGAAAAGCACAACCACAGTGGGCATTGCAGGCACCAAGGAAGTCTGAGAGTCTGCTGCCTGCTCAGAGAATCCCCGAGTGAGCATTTCCTTGTAAAACGCTTCACACCATGCTCAATTGCCTAAAATTACAGATTGGAAATTAAAGGCTGTGCATTGACACCAGTAAAATAAAAGTTTTCTATGCACAATAGAAGAAATACTTGACCACTCTACAGTATTTGTAGGAGAAATAATCTCCAATCCCATTCTAACTGCAAAAGGAGGAAATCTGTTAAAACCAATTCACATTATAATGTTTATGCTTATGTCTTGCATAAATTTCTTGCTCTCTCTGAAGTTTGACTCTGATGAGAATGAAAGCTATGTTAGGAATGATTATGTGCTTATTTTCATAGAAATGATCCACCAGTTTCTGAAGAAAACAACAGAGAAACTTGCCTGAAAGATACCAGCTCTGACATCACGTTGCCAAACTCATTTTCTTCTACAAATACCAAAGTCTTGAGATAAATCTGAAAGTTCTTTAGTCTCTTAGACAAAAATGAACATAGTCAATTGTGAAATGGTAAGTTTGATACTGAAAACTCAAAAGCTATGGAAAAAAAACCACCCTTTTGTGGCAATATTTGAGCTTATGTTTTGTTTAGGGTGTAGCCACTGAAGAATCTTATCTATGACAGCAAAGTGGATATATCACCCTCTACAAAGCAGTCAGATATGCATTCATTTTGAGAGACAAGCCAGCAAGCTGCTGGTTCTCTCTCTTTACTATTTCTCCACTGGCTAAAACACATAATAGCAAAAAACCCCAACCCAAGCCTCTAAACTAAACAAAACACGGCTGTAGTTCTACATTTGATTTAAATAAGCATTTGTTTGAAACCTTGCAAACCTTCATATCCAGCAGCACTAAAAAGCCTGAAGCAGAAAACACATAAAGAAGCCATCATAACTCACATCCAGGTACAAAAGGATGCTGCTCTCCATGTGCAGTTCACTAAGCCTTATTCAAATAACTTCTGAGAACACTTCACCACATTCTGCTGCCAATCCCAGAAGAAAGAGTAAAAAAAAGGTTACTTCATATACATCTCAACAATCTCATCTAGCTGGGCTTGAAGGGAATAAGGTGTTTTCTAGGCATCTTGGACAGGATATCCAAATTTTACATCCAGTGAGGGTTATTAGGCATGGTGAAAATTTTTAATATTTTCCCTCTTCCCCTTTAGTATTTTGTTTGCAGTAAACAGTGAAGTTCTCGTACTCCCTTGTGCCAAGATCTTGGTCTTCTAGGTAATACCCTGCAGATTTGCTGGACAGGGAGATAAGTGTGCAGTTTCTTGTGGGGTGTATCACTGCTCCCACTGCTATGAGGATACTCACCATGTATAAAAATGGTTTTCTGTGTTGTAGGAATTTAAATATCTCAGTACTCAGACCATTTATTTACATTCAAAATCTGTATGGCTGAATTATATGGCCCAAAACAAATCTTTTATATTTAAATCGAGCAAGCAGGGAATGCCACAGTGGTATGATTTCTTTTTGTAACAGGAATGTTGTTTGCTGCAACCATTGCAATAGAAAGATAAGTGGATGAGCTTGCATGTTATTAATTCCTTTTCACTGCGGAAAAACCTAGTGATAATGTGTTTTACTTTGCCTTTATAAATTGAGTATGAGTTTTCTTTAGTTGAATCCCTAAACATCAGGGGAACTCTGTTCAGCTGAACTGGTCATGCTGAGTCATAACAATTCAGAAGTTGAGCAGACAGAAATCTAATTATCCCCCAACCCTCACCACAGATCAAGTCTCTCTGGGCAAAGGTTGGTGAGTATGACTAAATGACAGTGGAAATCTTATCCATTCAGCTCCTTCCAGCTAGTTATTGCACTAAGGATCAAGTAGCAGTCCCAAACTCTGCTTTTCACACTGCCTCCTGCAATTTCAAAGGAGCTAGATGTAATCTGAACATACAGATGAATCTGTATCCCTTTTAGATGGCACGGTGCAAATTATGCCTGCTTTTTCCACAAAAATTGCAGCCAAGAGGAATCATGTGCTTAATATTATCAGTGTAGTGTGGCTGCCTCTTCCAGGGAGGTGTAGCTAACAGGCAGGGCAGATTACACCAGCAGAGCAGTTCCCTGCAAACTGAACACTTTGAAGTGCTCGTCCCTCCTTGTGGCTTTTCAGCAGGTGGGATCTGGCTCCTTTGCCGGAATCCTCTCCTCTCCCTTCGACGCTGGTCACCAGACCCGGCGTGCAACCCAGCACTGAGAGTAACACTGATGTATTCCCAAGGCTTTCCTGGTGGTCTGGACACTTCTATAAGCAAAACCCTAAGAAAAAGGATCACTGACCTCAAGAAACTTCAGACCCCGCGCTTGATGTATCTGGAAGATGTGGAGTAAGAGGCAGGTTTGAATAGAGTGAGTGAATAAAATGAAGCAAAGCAGCCTCTGAACCTATTCAAGAAGACACACTTAGGTGTGATTAACTCCTCATGGATGTCCCGGGACAAGTAAAGCTAGAGGATGGATTTGGATACTGATAAATCTACATTGGGGAACCATCCAATCATCCTGTTGTGGTCTGCTGAAGGTTTGAGAAGGTGTTAAGATCCTTGAGAGAAAAGCAAATAAACAACATTTCCAATCTGAAGTAGATTGCTGAAATCTAATTAGAAAAATGTCCCACCTCAAAAAAAAAAAAAAGAATTTTTCATCATTTCAGCAGTTTCCTAAGGTATCTATGATGACTTGCATAGCACACAGATCACTATGTCTCACTCCTAAGGGTCATTGACCATTAATTAAAATTTCACTGTACATCCATCTTTGGAGGGATGTCTCCTCAGCTTGCCATCTGGAAGGTTAATAACGCACAGATTCGCAGGCCGTGCTGCAATGCTCGGATTCAAAGACGGATTTCAGACACCACTGATTGCAGCAGCTGTTCAGAACTGCATTTTGGGTGGTTCGCAGAGGAAGGGCCCTTCTGGAAGTTTGGGTTCAGCATCAAGGTTTTCACAGGGTCGCATTCCAGTGCTGGAGATGCCAATGTTGATGACTTGAGTGCTGGGCATGTAAATTGTCAGAAAGGGTCGTGTGAAAAGATAACAAGGGATTCCCTGTGGCCATCTGCATGGAGAGAGCAACTGAGTCACCATCTGGGGCTGCTCTGACAAGCAAACAGCTGCAGCCAGTTTTGGTGCCACCTTCCCTTATATGACATTGAGCCTCAGGGTTGGAATTCAGGGCAAGTAATAACACAGACAGGTTACATCTTCTCTTTTAGCACCAGAGAGAGAAAGGTTAGCAAATGCTTCCTGAGAAGTGGACTTTCATAGCTTCTGTGTGACTCTTTTGAGTAGTTTGGGGAAATTGCTGGTGATACACTCACAGCTATGGCACTGGAAATATAAACCCCCTGGGATGGCATTCCTAAGCATGTTTAACCCAAACTCCTTCAATGGTCTCAGCTCTCTCCTTTCCAAAGAACATCGCACTTCATTCTATCTTTCAGCATTAAATAACTGGTGTTTGCTTCTGCCTGGCATTTGTAAAGGTCTCCAAAGCAACAAATCCTGAGCTCTAATATTGGTGTGTGGCTTTGTCTTCCTCTTACAACCTCAACCCTTGTCTAAGAGGTGCAGAGGACCACAGTGACACATAACCCAGGAATGCTGCTCATGCTTGGAAAATGGTGTTGCACACCTCACCCTATAACCCGTGTAGGGCTGCAGTCTTTTACCACACACAGATCATCAGGCACGGAAGGGCAAAGACGCCTGATTGAGCTGAGCTGTCCCCTGTGCATGGAGTCTTGTTTCCTGGTAACATGTTACAACCCATATAATAGAAAAACAGCATCCAGAACTGTAGGCAGCGTTCCCCAGAGAGGAAAAATTTGCAGCTAGAGAAAAGGCTGCTATTTGGTACATTATTCTGGCACTGCTTAGCATTTTGTTCTATTTTTGCTTGGGAAGACAGCTCGTGATGAAGAATGTCTCACCTTATCAGGGATGGACAGCAGCTGCTGCACGGGGATGGAAGGTCTTTAGGTGATCAGCTGCACTGGGAATAATTTGAAGAGATGAGAGTTAATTAGTCTGGGATAAACCAAGAAGAGATCTGATTAGCCAGAGTACTAAAAGCCAATTACTTCCAGAACACAGCTAGATGGCTTTACAAAGCTAAAAAAAGACAGCAGCTGATAGCTTTTCTAACACATGAGCTCTGATCACTAATAAAACGACCTCTTCTTGCACTCCCCCAGAAAATTTAGTTCTGGATGAGGGTAGACTTGGGAGACAGTTTTCTTTTTGCCTTTTTTTTTTCCCCAAGTAATTTCTACAAGGGTTTGTAAGATACCCAGCTACTCATGAGCAGGCTTTAATGTGCAGAAAAACTCATCACCACAAAGCATGATTTTTTCTGGAGAACCACTCCAGAGAAAATTGACCTCACTTGCAAAGTCAAGTTGTCCCTTCTTTAAGTGGAGTTGGCACTCAGGCAACTTGGCCACCCTGGGAACTGCATCAGGTCAGCCTCCTAACAGCTGGTCCCCTCTTCTCTGGCAAGATGGAAATGTCCTGTATGTAACTAATGACCTGATGATTTTCTTCCCATGAGTTGCGTGTTAAAATATCTACGAATTCTGTTTGTGGCCTTTGCCCACAGCTGAAACATTAAGGAATGCACTTCTGGACATTCAAACATATTCAGTATCTTGCATAATGTATATAAAACCAAAAAGATGCTCAAGGCGGGCGGAGCTAAAAATGTGAGCAAGAATTGGACCATCTGTGGGCTGGTGTGTGGCTGCCTCTGTGGCTGCTAACACTTAATTCCAGCTGGACTGTCAGCTCCTTCCTTGTAACCATATTGTCAATGTAAATTGACAGGAATCCCCGGGATCCAAGCCTCAGAATGTATTCCCTTGTGCAGCCCTAATTGTTCGCAACAGGGCAGATATGGCAGGAGAGGATGTTTGACTAATTGCATATCGAATCACACCCAATCCAAAAAGCAGCCACAGAAGAGGCAGTGTGCAGTTTCAGATAGGGTGAAATGGGATCACATGAATGCATGAACTCAGCCACTTAGGTTCTGCTTAAATTCTCCCTGTAAATACCCAGCAGAATCTGTGGAGCCGTAAGCCGGTGCTCTGCGTGAATGTGAATTGCATCCCTAGCACGTATGGACTGTGCCTTGGATAATTCATGAGAATAGCCACACGGGGTCACACCAAAGGTTCATTTAGCTCAGCATCCTGTCTCTGAGGCTGAACAGTGAAAGGTGTGCAGGAAAAAAGCATGAAGAATGGGATAAGCAGAGCGTGCTCCTTCCCCTGGTGTACTCTCAATCTGCTGACAGTCACTAGCTCAGAGTCTTCTGCAGGCTGCTCCTGCTTCCCAGAGCTTAACGGCCCATGAGAGACCTTTCTTACTGATTCTGTCTAATTGCTTCTTCTGCCCATTCTTGCTTCTGTCCAAAACATCCTGTGGCAAGGAGGTGTACAGTTTAATTATATGTTGTGTTCAGATGTTCTTAGTTTCATTTATTGTGACTAATACTTTCATGTGTTTCTCACTAATTCCTGAGTTATAATAATGAGCGAACAATCTTTTCTTACTCATTTTTGCAATTTGCTCTTCCTCCCATAGATTGCTTTGTATTATTTGGAGAAAATTCAACCTTCAAGTGTCTCGTCTCAAATATTAAACTGATAAGAGATCACACCTATTTGTTAACTTCCAGCTGTGAATAGCGGATCTGTTCTGAATTCCAGGTGCTAGAAATGGCCTCTCTTTAGTGTTCAGGCTTTGAATACAAATTACAGCATGAACCTGCCTCCAGCATTATTATCCACTGGACTACTGGGATTTAAAAACTCTTTGTATCTTGCCTGGTTACTCTGGCCATTCTCAAAGTCTGCTATGTCTGTGCTTTGTACCAGACCTGTAAGTATAAGGCTGCTTAAAAGGGGCAGCATTTCAGTGAAAATCTCTCCATGTTCAGACACAGAGGTTTCAGGAGGCCCCCAGATGGGAAGACCAAAAGGAACCCAAAAACGTTGGATCTAAAAGAAAAATCCTGTTCCCGTTTTCCCCTCATCTTCACACGTAATATTGTGCGAAATGCTCCTATGAAGGTCTCCCTCTGCAGCTCCTTCACCCATCATTGGCTTCTGCATCTTATTCAAAGTCTCATAGATATCCTGTCTCACTTTATGCAGTGTACCTGTCTCCTAATACTGTACCAGATGCATCTTCCTGATTGCTTGCCATGGGCAACAGTCATTTTTCCTTTCTCAAGGGAAAGCTGTATTCATACATCAGTTCTCCACCTTCATGCCAGAGTCTCTCTCCCTCGCTTCTTGTTTTCAAAGCCCCTCATATGAAATGCACCATGGGTAAGAAATGACAGAAAATCAGAGCATCTGCATTTTGTATTCCTCCGGCACTGGTTTGAGTGGCTGCACAAAAAAACAAACCTGGAGTTTTGAGGTCCCCGGCTCTCAATACCCTCATATCTCTGCTTCTGTTAAAGACTTCATTCCCTTTTGGCCTCTCTGAATTGGAGTCACTAAGGCAGGAAAAAGTGATATTTACAGTGCTCCTGTTCTCACTGCCAGTGTCTGGGAATATTAACAAGTCAGTGCACCCTGACAATGGTTCATTTCAAGTGTGGAGCACTACCATTCTCATCAAGGGCAAAGAACCCAGCACAGTTCACGAGCTCAGGTGCTTTAAGCTCCTTTCTAAAATTACATTTCTGCAGACAGCAGACCATTGAGTTGAGTCATTCCGTGCAAACTGAATGAAATCTTCCAGCTGCAGTTCTGTATGATCAATAGGGGGTGCATCATTTGAGGGGAATATTTTAAACCATCCCATGCAGAAGTGTATCTCTGGCAGCCTGGGAAGAGCCGGACTCCCCTACAGAGCAAAGGGCCAGGGCAGCCCCCTTCTCCTCCTTCTGCTGCTGATCCCTCCTGCTGCAAAAGAAAGGAGAGCAAGAGCCCATCAGTGGAGACAACCAGGTTCTGCCCTGCCCAGGGCTGCACCATGCAGGAGGGTGGGCAGGGAGCCAGCAGCTGGAACCGTGGCTGTGGCCTGGAACCTCCTGAGAGCTGGGACATGACCAGGAGAGCCCAGCCCAGTCCTTGGCTGCCCTCCTCCAAGCTGTGAGTCCCTGCAGAACCACGTCCAGTGGATGCTCTTGCTCTTCCCGATGTCCTCCATCCAGCCACCCCTGCATGGCAACACTCATGGGACAAGTGAACACAGCTCCTCCCAGCTTCAGCTGGGGAGCAGGGACCCGTGTGCCCTGTTCTGGGAACAGAGCTGGAGCAGGCAGCACCTGGAGTGCTCATCATTCTTGAAGGGTCCCAAGGATTTCTCTCTCCTGCTGCAGCAGGATGGGCACCGACTTCCTCTGGGCAAAGGGCAGAGGCAGCACCATCCTCAGTTCTGCAGAAGTGCTGGTTCAGGAGAAAAGAAGACTCACCCTGCCTTTTTTTCCAAAATTCAGCTGGTGAGAGGCAAAGACTCCCACCATTTTCAGATGGGGCTGTCAGAGCCCTTTGCATGGAATCATCCTGCAGGAACCAGGCTGTGCTTAGAGAGCAGCCCCACAGCAGAAAGGGTCTCTGGTGAGCTGCCACCCAGCACCAGCAGCCTGAGCATGGCAGAGCTCAGACCCTTTGCCCTCTGGGGCTCTCTGACCCACATGGCAGATTTCCTCCCAGCATCACCACCAAGGCTGTGCTGGTGTTCCTGGTGGCTTTCCAACCATTTACATTCCCTGAGTGGCACGGCAGGACCCTCTCTCCCTCCTTCCCACACGAGCTCACCCCACTGGCCACATACCACCTCGGCACAGCAGAGGCAGCTGAAAGGCTTCCTTGCTGCTGCCATCCTCCCCTGCTTCTTCCTCCCCCACTGCCTTCTTTCTGCCACTCAGCACCCACAGTTCTCAGGGCAGAGCTCAGACCAGAGGGGGACACAGCATGGCAGCAGCTCATCTCTTTCTCAAGGAATGCTATGCATGGCAGACACACGAGGGGGGAATGAGGACGCAGCCGAGGGGAAGGATCCTCCACCTCCCTCCACCTGCTGGGCTTCACCTCCCTTTGCCTTGGGTTTCACTGCTGGTCCTGGCCTCTGATGAACTTGGTGCCACTTTAGGCCACCAGCCTCTTCAGCTTCTCCATGAGACTGTTCTGTCCTCCCAAAGTGGACAATGGCCACTGCACTCCCCTCATGTCCCAGCCCAGTCATTTCACCACAGAAGATTATCAGGTTTGGCAAGCAGGGTTTCTCTTGCTGAATTCATGCTGACTCCTAGCTCCAATCACCTTCATGTCCTTCATGTCTCCAGGATGTGCTGTGGTTTTCCCAGCATGTCCATGAACATGGGATCCCCTTTTCTTACCAAATATAATAACAGATTCAGGGTACCTGGTGAGCTTGGCCTTAATTTTTTGTGTCGTTTTTTTTTCCCAAGCCTCTCCAAGAATGTGACAGTGAACACTACAGCAAACATTTAACAAGATGTGTGGGCTCTGTCCTCATTAGTCTAAACAAGAGAGCTGAAGCAGCAGATGCATGCAGAGCAGGCATTGCTGAACAACATGAAGTTAATTTGAGCTTGGAAGAGGGGAGCCTTTGACTGGCAGACAGCCCTACATAGTAAAGGCACTGATGTGAACCAGCACATGAGAACCCTCAGCCACATTGCATTGCCTATTGCCCCAGGGTCCTTCACTGGAATATGATTTTGAAACACCCCAAAAAGCCAAGGGCAACCGAAACAGAAATTTTAGATCAACTTGTCATCAAAGCTGTTTTGAAACCTGAATTCACCTTGTGTTTGAGAGCTTATTTCCTTGAGCTATGTTCACAGCAGCCACTATGAAATTCTGCTTCCAGGGCATTTTTTCCCTGCAGACTTGCTGTACGATCACCCACATTTTACAGAAAGAGAACAGAGATTCAGGGGGAGATTTGCTCAAGGTCAGAGTGGGCTGGTGTGATAGAAATGGAAAAAGCACAGAAACAGTGTGGAAAAGATGGGTCTGATCTATACAGGAGGGACTTGAATGACAGTGATTTATACAAGTATTTATACCAAGCCTGAAATGAAAACACAGTGTCAAGACTATTTACATTATCACTTCTTTTTATTCTTAATAAAGGCAATGATGTGGCTTGAAAAACAGAATTACTCTGACCTTAAACATTGACTTGGTATTTTCCTTAGGGATTTTTAACTTCTGATTACTATTCTTTACACTTCCTCATCTCATCTTTCCCCTTCTCAGATTAACTGCCATTTATTTATGACACTACCCACGTCTGAGCTGCCAGGATGTCTCCTGTGAGCAATTTTCCCAAAGTATTTTCCACTGAGGCTTAGGAGCAGACCTCTCTCTTAGTCTAACCACAAATACCTCCCTCTAATACAAGAAGATCCAAATATAGTCACTATTTCTGGAGAATTTCATGAACCCTAAGGGGTCACATGCAGCATTTTGTAGAAAAACATTAAAATAGACCTGTCTGTTGTTTAGCTTGGGGGCAGGTTGAAGTCACAAGGTGACACACCACAGTTCCCTCCAGCTGCACAGGACTTCCCCAGGAGCACCTTGCAGTGTTGCAGTGTAACAGTCTGATACAGAAAGGGGAAAGAAAACCCATTTTGCCGAAAAGAACCAGTGACACAGGCATCAACTGTGAGGTGCCCAGAGTCCCCCTGAGAGGCACCACATTATGCCACTGGTGACAGTCCAGAGACAGCAGTGGTGCACATCTTGCCCTCAGAGTCTTCATAAGATCACAAGGATTTGAATACAGAGTCCAGATTCAAGCTGCAAGAATAAAACTGTCTCTGTTTCCTTACGTAGATCTGTCTCGGCCAAGAATGATATGACAAGAATCCCATACAGAAAAAAAGATAAAAGCACATGAAAACTCTGTGGCCCAGGGAGGAGAATAATGAGAAAGACCCTCTGTGATGCTGCAGACAAGACCACTGTGCCTGTGTGGAGCAGATGAGTAAAAACATATATTTTAAATTAGTCCCCTGGCAAACGTATGGCTCTTGTTCAGTCTTACTGCACAGGACATAAAGCATCTGCCTGGACCCTGTGGTTGCTCAGCACACTCTGTAGAGGAGCCATTTGTCGAGTGTCCCTGATGTATGTCAGCAGCTAGAGAGGAGTCAGAGCTGAGGTCCGTGACATCTCTCTCTTTCAGTTCTATCCCTGATGCAGAAAGACAGCAGGATCACGTGAGTTGGAACACAAGTTACTGCAGCTCCCAGCACCATTCTGGTTCCCAGTTTGGCCTGTCCAGGCCTCCCATGAGCTCGAAAGTCAGTATGATAGAAGTGTTGAGAGTTTGTTGATCTGCATAATTTTGACTTTGGTTACACTGCTGTCATGGGCAGAAGGGGAGCTTCAGCTAAAGCTTTTTTGAGAATCCCTCCGGTTGAGTCATGAGGGACAGAAAGAATCCCCTTGCTTTCTAAACTCCTTCCCAGAGAGGAGTCCAGGTGCTGCTGGATCCAATCTTAGCCCCAGACTTTGTCAATGATTTATGGCTAAAGGATTACCATAGGTGTAATAGAACCTTTATGCAACTTTGTCCCTCAGGATAAAGGATGGCAAACCAAATATGTTTATATAAAAATAAATAATTATAATGACTAGAATAAAAGATCTTAATCAAAATTATTTACTACAGTATGGGAAGCTATAACTATTAGTATTGTACACTATTTTGAAGCAGTATTGATGCAATTATATTGCAGTAAGCAAAACCAATTATTAAGTAGAGATTGATGTTACTCACCCGTACCAACGACTGCGGGCAAATCTCTTTCACTCAGCCTCAAGGAATAACCTTGAGGGGTGTCTCCATTCCAGGGAGGGATCTCCAAACATAGTCCATGAAGTATGTTAGAAGGTGTGAACACTGGCACAGTGTATTGGTTTAGCACAACCTGGTTTTGGGTAGCAGAGGAACCACAAAGATGGCTCCTGTGAGGAAGCTGCTGGAAGCTTCCCACCGTGTCTGGCAGAGCCAGTGGCTGATGGCTCTGAAGATGGACATGCTGCTGGCCAAAACTGGGCCAGTGAGAGAGGTTGGTAACGCCTCTGTGATGACATATTTAAGAAGAAAATCAAAACAAAGTCACAAGATTTTGGATTCTAGTCAGAGAAGAGGAGGAGGTGAGAACATGTGAGGGAAAACAACATGGAGACACCAAGGTCAGTGGAGAAGGAG
>VZRV01000144.1:123786-186068 GCA_013398115.1 Falcunculus frontatus
CACAGGGAAGGACTCCTCTCCTGGAGCAGCAGAAGGAAATCTTGGTGATGGACTCATCAAAACCCCCGTCCTGCCTCCTTGTGTTGTCGGTGGGAAGGAGGGAGGGCCTGGGAGTGGAGGAAGGTGTTTTAAGGGCTTAATTTTTTTCTCATTACCCTCATCTGATTCTCTTAGTAATAAATTTCACTTAGTAATCAAGGTTGAGCCTGTTTTGTCCTTGAAGTATTTCTCCTGCTCTCCTTATCTCACCCATGAAGCCTCTGTTAACCCTTTTTCCTCTTTTCCCTCCTTTTGCTCAGCTGTGGTAGGGGAGGGTGAGCGAGTGACTCTCGTGGGTGCCTGGCATTGGGCCAGTGCCAAACCACGGCACGCAGGTTGCCCAGAGAAGCTGTGGCTGCCCCATCCCTGGAAGTGTTCAAGGCCAGGTTGGATGGGACTTTGAGCAACCTGGCCTAGTTGAAAGGTGTCCCTGCCCATGGCAGGGGGGTGGAACTGGATGATCTTTAAGGTCCCTTCCAACCCAAACCATTCTATGATTCTATGAAGACCCCGCTGTTAAAAAGTGGGACTGGGTTTTTATATATAAAGTGATTTTCTGTCCATCACATGTCTCCAGGCCAGCTGTGTCAGCTCAGCATCTTTAGATAAGTTATCAGCAGTATCCCTTGTCCCTTTACATCAGGTACTTTATCAGGTCTGCCACATCTTCACCTCACTATCAGGATGTTTATCTTCGGGAATGATGAGTCAGGCTGTTTTCAGCATCATTCAACACCAAAAGCAGCATGCCAGCCCCTGTCTCCATTCACTGCTGATAGCTTTGCAAACAGGGTATGTTCGAGTTGTTTTCCCCCCAACTTCAGGCAAAGTATCCTGCTACAGCTGCCCTTCTGAGCACTCATTGGAAACCATTTACTTTGACTACAGCTTCAAGTCTATAATTCACCCCTGCCCCTATCAACCTTGAATTCAGATCAAACTTTTTTGAAAACATGTAATAACATTTGCCAATTAAGTCATTAGGCTCAGTTATCTTTAAAAGATGTTACTTTTACTGGTAAAATTATAACAGCTGTTGAGAGAGGAGATCTCTTATACTACAAGTGACAAAATATTGCTAATTGGGCAATGTTTCATTTTCTTAGGGTGAAAATATGACTGCTGGAAGGATACTAATCGGTCTGATTCCTGCAGCTCCTTCTGAACTCCTGCCTCTTGAGCTTTGCCACTCTTTTTTCAGAGAAAGACCTCTGCAGAAGGGGAGAACATTAGCTAACCTTGTGCTTCTCTTAGAGCTCATCAGCAAGTGTGATTAATGGTTTGAAGGGAGAAAATCCTGCTTGCATGAGCCCGAAGAGTGACCTGAAGGATTGCTGTAACGTGGTGTCCCATACACAGTTTGTGATAGAAGTTACTTGTCCCCACTTGTTCCAAAATTGAAATTTGTGTCCAGTTTGTAGCATGCCAGGCCAGGTGGGAAATAATTTGCTGGCCTAAGAGAGTTACCATTACTTTGAATATCCTTGCTTCTCCTTTATTGTTTAGAAGGCAAAACGGCGAAGGGTTTTTGCTTGAAGATTATTTTAAAATCAGTGGTTTGATTTCAAATACCTTTCCTGCAAACTAAAATTTTGAGGAAAAAGGAAATTGTGTCAATTCATTGATATTCCCATTCTGCTTCAGCTCTCCTCTGAGACTGAAAACGCAGTAAACCTGATTTGTTTCAACACAGGGGCACTTTCTGACAAAAAGAGCATTTTGAAGGATCATTTCTCAAGTAGCTGTTATAGAGGCAGGCTGAGAGCTTCCCGAGATCTCCCTCTGCCCACTCTGGTACTTCACCATTACTGCAACCCTCCTCTCTCCAACTTATCAGAGCTATTCATATCATTGGAATATCAAAATAAAGGGGCTGCTTTGTCATCCAGCAGACTCTGGGCTTATCAAAGTGGTTGAGGGAGCTACTTTGGAGCATAGCTGCATATAGGAGAGCTGAGTCACAAACTCCAGGTTTGCATTTGGGTTGAACCTTGAGATAATCTGGAATATTTTGAGGCAATCTGGACTATCTGAGATGACTGTAACAACCCCAGTTTGAGGCATGAGCAGCTGTGGGATGGCATCAGGCAGTGCTGGATGAAAAGGGAAAAATTCCCTGACTTTACCTGCACTGTGAGCCTTGTTCATCAGGACTTCAGGAGGTCAGGGAGGTGCAGGTAGTGACACAGAGAGACACTCAGCATCAGCTGCTGCTCAAGCACTCGCAGGTTTATCTGCAAAATTAATATATTCAGTTCTGATAAAGTAATCCAAGATAAGATAGGAGACAATCAGAGCTGGTCTTATTAGGATGTGATATAATTAATTTAAAATTACTTATTTGGGAAACTGTGATGATCAGTGTTGTGTTTTCTCTCCAGATGACAGGGTTATTAGTTAGCCTCAGGCTGCCTGAGGGTATGAAGCAGGCAGGAACTGTAGTTAAATAGCAGCCATGTACATGCCACACAAATTACATTAATACCCCTTCCCTTTTTTCTCCCCATTATGCCCCCTGGCCATATCTCCTTGGTCTTTTACTTGTTTGACCTCTGGCATATATTAAAAAACCACTAACAATCAAAGGTCAGTACAGTCACTTACTACTGCTTTTGAACAATATTAATCAGAATTTAATTTCATCTGCTTCAACACAGTGTGAAATAGGAGCACTTTCTTCAAACACCTCCTGAATTTTCTCTCCCAACCTCCTAGATTTCGTTAAAATTACCCAACTGAGCTTTATCTTGCAGCGTTCAGGTCACATTTACAAAATGTTTAACAAACAAGAAAAAAATATTCTGTGATTCTGTGAGAGGACACACAGAGTCAGTCCTTGATTCCCCTCGCTCATGCCAGGGCTCACCCAAAGCCTGTGCCTGGGCAGAGGTTCGCATCAAAGCAGCTGATGTGAGTTGGGATTGGGCTCATGCTTGGGATCCATCCTGTGCTGACAGTTTGACTCCACACTCATCTCTGTGAGGCAGCTCCAGCACTGGTGGAAGTCACTGGCAGCATGGCTGTATTGAATATAAAGTTAGGGGCATCCCTTCCTGGCTGGAAATAAAGGATACAGCTACTTGGAAAGAGGACAATGCTTTATGCTAATTGACTTTTCAGACATCGTGAAGCCCTCTGTAATATTACAATTTTTTTCCTAAAGAGAAAAAATGTATTTCTATAAAATCCAAATTCGGTTATCATAAGGCTTATGTGACATTTTAAATGGTACCTACCAATTTTAGTGTGTTTCAATGGAGTTCTTTCTAAAACAAATTCACAACATTCTTTATACCTGCTCAGAAATCAGCTCAAATTTAAAGTCAACAAAATCAATACCTAAGAGCTTTTGCAATCTGTCTGTGTTTCTTAAAATACAGAAGGTATTACATACAGGATAGAAATGGGCATAATAAATTCCACGCGTTAAAAAAAAGTGTTAACTAGAATTTCAACAATCAAAGTGAGACCATTACGGCAAGGACAGATCAGACTTTGTCCCTCAAGTCTCTCTGGGAGAGGAGACACTTGCAACCCCTCTCCATAACTTATACATCTTTGGCTCATTCTGGCCACGTTTCTTAAGCAGGTTTCTCAGTAGAGGAACTTTAAAATGGGGTGGACACCCCTGTGAGGGTCTTCCCCCTTGATTCTCCTCTGGTAGAGCTTGTTCTGAGCTCCCAGGCAGCCCATATCTCTCCAGCAGCACCATGACCCAGCCAGATGAAAGCACCTTACGGCAGAGCCTGAGGGGAGCTGGAGCTTTCCTCTGCTTGGGAGCAACTGAGCTGGAAAGAAAACTTCCAGAAAAGCTCTGCTTAAAAATATTCTGGCCCTGCCAAAAGGAGCTGGCATGCACAAGTACTCACTGGATCTCTGCAGTTAAACAGTTCCAGCCTTGAAATTGCTTTTGAAGACAAGTGATACTAAATCCTTGATCTGAGTAGGAACTGGTGACATCCCCTTGCCTCTTCCCTGTGTATTGAGTCATGATCCTCATAGTCCAAAACTCACGTCCAAAACTAAAATGAATCATGTTTATTATTTTTAGAGCTAGCCACTGGCACTGGCATATGTGAGTATATTCAACAAGGTTGTTTTGAGGATTAGAGCACCCTCCTAATCTAAACTGGAAAGAATGAACTGTTTTATCAGCTGATCTGACCTTTGCTTGTATTAAGAGTCAAGCTTGTGACTACAGTGATAACTCATGTTTTATTGCCTTTTATTCCTGTTACTCCTATAAACCCTGAAAAGTGTGGTCCAGATTTTATTTCCCTTCTTTATCACCAGGGAAATCAGGTACTGAGTTCCCAAACATTTATATGCTCCAAATTCACTTAAAGCAAAGATGCCACTCAGGGTCCAGGCTGGAAAAAGGTATTGGGGCCTATTTTGTTTGGTGGAACCTGTATTCAACACAATGGTCTGGGACATCTGCCCAGGCACTGAGAAAGTTAAGAACTCTTTCACTTGGGAACTGAGCATAGAGTTTTATATGGATATTGTGGGTGACAGAAGACACAGGGCTCTGCCAGCCTGCATGCAGAAGAACTTTTCCTTTTTGAAAGAGGGCTCTCTTCTAAAACTCAGCACCAAGATGTATGGTGTTGCAATCCCAGCATAACAGACTGTCACATATCAAGATAGATCCCAAAGCAATCAGATGGGTCTGGAGGCTCAGGCAGACCTTGTTGCTGTTTTATACTGGTTTTAATCAGGCTGTGCTGAAAGGCAATTTTTGGATTTCACTGTTTGTGCAGTGCTCATGGATGCGGCACCTGGTACACGTCTTATCCAATTTGAAAGCAGATCTGTCTCACAGATCTTGGTTGCTGGAATGGATGACAGGGAAAATCTCGGGCCAAAGCCATGTGTTGCTGGGAGTGTGTTAAAAGGGCTAGATGAAAAGCAAGCATTACAGCTGTATATCATCATCACAAAGAAACATGTTTGCAGACAGATATATTTGTCCCTTTGGGCACCCAGATGCTTCTCCTCTGGGGACTGATCCCTGTCAGGATAGCTTTTTAAATTCTAGTGGCTTTTTAGTCCATCCCACAAGTAATTTTCTAGAGCTGTTAGAAAACAGGAGTTAGGAAGGGATGCTTTCAGGTGATCTGTGGTCTATAGTCACCATTATCATCGGATCTGAAAATCAGAGCCATGGTCTTTCCCTATGCTGTGCTTCCTGAGCGAGCCCTAGGGACCCAGGGAGGTTTTTCTCAATTGGCAGAGGCCAGTATTATATGAAATAATTTTAATGGATGCCTTAGTGCCCTCAAGCCCACACATTATAAGTTATTTTTATAGAAGAAAAACCAATTTTGCTTTTCTAGCTTGTCTTCTGCTTCAGAGTAATTGTTACTAAACAAAAATACTTCAGCCAATTCAATAATTGGCCAGAACTGGGCTTTGTAAATATCTTTCACAGTTTCATTGCCTTATAAATCTATAAATAAAGAATAAACATATGACTTATCACTCTGTAGCAATTACTTAGGATGCAGTAAAAGCAGCAAAGGAAGGAGGAGGAGGAAAAGAGAAAATTTCCTGAGAGGGCATGAGTTCCTTCTGCTCTGTGGCATGTCAGCTCCGCTCTGCTCAGCAAAGCAGAAGCTGACAGGAGGCTCCTGACAACCCAGAGGGGTGAAATTCAAAGTGCTGGTGGTACCTGCACAGCAGATGGGGACAAGTCTATTTGAGGTAACGTGGAGCAAGCACTGGTCTCCTGGAAGGGATCTCTGGTCAACCCAGTGGACCATCGTGTCTCAAAGTGTCCAAGATTGAGTGTTTCAGGGTAGACACCCAGATGGAGGGTTATTTTAAACTTCACAGCAGGTTTGCTCACAATCTCTAATTTTAGTGGTCAGCTCAAAGCCTGAAATCATGAAGTTTGGTAATTTTTCAAAAGGTGGTTTAGCAATAAAGATTAAAACAAAACCACTGTTTGCCCTTTTGTCCATGCAAATGTCTGATCCCTCTTCTCATCTTGCCAAATACTGCAGACCAACAACATCCAGTTACAACAAGCTCCGCATTTTAGTTAGAATTTGTAAAATCTATTTCCTTTGATCAGGTGTAAGTGCGTTACTTCAATATTATATTGACCATCTTCTTCTCCTGGAGTAAAGCAGATGTTTTCTTGAGAGAGCTCCTGGCAAACCCATTGGCTAAGAAGTTAGGTTTTACAAAATTTGAAAACAAAGGAGGAAAAGACATACAAAATCTACCAAATATTACTATGAAATTTTTGGCTGGTTTCAGCAAAATATGGGGATAGCGCCAAAAGGATTCAGATTCCAACAACTTGCCAGGAGTGCTGGAAACCCAGAGGCACCACTGCTGTGTTAAAGCACACTGGTGCCATTGAAAGATGTGGAATACACTTCAGGTATTTAACTTCAGCATGAGTGGAAGGGAAAGGGCACCACTACCTGGCAGATGTATTTGGCAGCACTGGGATGTGTGTTCCCTGGCAACCAGACTCCTCACACTGGGATTTTGGGTTACCTGGCTTTTTAGTGCTGGTTGTAATTACTCTTGCATGGTTTTATTGCGTGCCTGCCTACACCACTGTGTATTCCAGTCACAATGGTGGGATAAATGGGGGTGTCCAGAGGTGCAGGTTCCTCCTGTCTGTCAAATCATTTGGGTGCGATTGTGCTCCTTGTTTCAGGAGCACGCCATCCACGGATAAAGACTTAGTTATTCCCCAAATTAGATGATACTGAAGAGCACACAGCCTAGCCCCTGGGTGTTGTAGGACCAGCAAAACTGAGGATGTGCACTGCCAATGGCTTCCTCTGGCTCTTGTTTACAGGAGATCTTAACAAGGCCCTTCCATCACGCAGTGTCTCCACAATAGTCCCATGGCTTCAGTGGCCCTGCTCAGCCAGGAGCTCCCTGTGAGTGAGGGTATCCATCTGGGCCTGGGAGATGTCACTGCAGCAGATGAAGGCTCTGCCAAGCATTCCCTGAGCAGTCTGTGCGGGCTAGCACAAAATTAGGCTGGGGACTGCGCTGATACAACGACAGCCAGAATAACTTGAGCAATAGATAAAGAACCGAGAGTGGTTCCCCAGGGTAATTAGGAAGTGCACTGTTATGCAATTAAGAAAATTAATTAGATGTAGAGGTAGGGAGTGCAGGTTGAAGGCATGTTGCAGCACAGACTTGTCTAGCTCTGTGGTACTTTTGAGATCTGCTGGTGGTATAATTGGTTTTACAGTGTCTGAATGAGCTGTATTCCCAGATTTCTCTATTGACCACTCCCACGTCATGGAGCATAATTTACTATATGCAGCAGAAAACTTCAGCCTATCAGAACCAATATCAAAATATGCTGAGCACTTTTTGCTCAATGCAGTGAACCTCTTTAGCCTAGCCAGAATCACTCCTCCTCTAGCCGAGTTCTGATTTAGCTGTCTCCATCCCTCCATGATATGATCTTGTACTTAGGGATGGAAAAACCAAGTATCCTCAAGACAGCTATCACTGTGTTACCAGCTCCTTTTACATGAAATGAATGAGACCTGGCCAACAGTATTTTACTTACCTTTTTCTCCCAGGAATCCCAAACCAGAAGAGTTCATTCAGAGGAAAAGAAAGTTGAAACAAAATAAAAAATCATTCTCCTGGTATCTGAGATTTCATCTGTTGTATGTGTAGGAATCCAGAGAAGCAATACCATGGTTTGACAAACACCGTGATTATCCAAGACATGCTCATGTATATGTTATTCACAAAATGTACCTTGTGTTAGAAGAAATGTACATCCCTAGTGACAGGAGGACATCACCATTACATAGCTCTATTATATCACAGAATGGTGATAGGACATCAGGTACTGAAGGAAGATATCCTTTAAACAGAGCAATATTTGCATCCTCTGGAGAGAGATGGCTCAAGGATTCTTATGAGGACAGGCAAAATTAAATCTGTCAGTGCCAGGGTAATCTATAATAATAAGCCACATCATTTTAAAAATCTTTTTTTTTTTCTTCTTACTCATGTTACTGGTATTACCATACAGTGCAAGGTGTAAACTCTGGAATTGATTGTATTTTCTCTCTCCATAAAGCTTGTTCATTGTTTGCACTCTAGTTAGCTTGGACACTAAAATTTGGTTAGATAATTTCTCATTCAAGCTTTCATGCACCAGACCAGCATGGCTGAAATTCAAACATTATCAGCATGTATAAAAGCACACATACAAAAAATCCCAACACAAAACTGAGACGAGTTCAAATTAAATTAACACGTAGAAAGCTGGCACTCTCTGCTGGAATCAACTTCGTTATTATTAAGTTTGCTACTGCTGTTTCAGATAGCTCCTTCTCTGGGGGTTTTGGCTAAAGGTGCTTTACAAATTAGAGGTCAGGTCGGTACTTCATAATTTTCTCATTTTTCCTTTAATCTCCTCTTTTTTTCCTGTTTAATTAATTCTGTGGTGATTCTTTCTGAAACTGAAAACATTTTCTTAGTTTCCTGTATTCACAGTTGCCATCTGCCGGGCAAAGCTTCCCCAGCAAAGATTCTTTCACTCAAGGCAGACGGGAGCATCCTTCATGTGACACAACCTGCACACTGGAATACCCCTTGGGAATGCCGCTGCATCCCAACACAGAGACCCTCTGGGATGCCCCACTGCCCGCCACGACACCAACCACCACCACTCATCAATCCCATGTTTGACGAGCACCGCATTTCCTGAGCTCCGACTCCACGCAAATCAATAAGCAAATATGATGATCTTTTAAAATGTAGCAAAAGACAATTTGAAATAAACTGTGTTGGTCACAAAGCCCCTTTAAACTCCCAGGAGATCATACCTGCTCTGGTATGTGTGCTGGGTAAATTTGCACAGTGGTCTAAGAGTGTGATTACAGCTTGGGAAAACACACACAGTTTTACAAACACACACAGTTTTAAGCTGGCTGGCTTAGTGACTGTGCCAGATATCTTACTCGTTATCAATTACCAAATAAAGCTTTTTAAATAAAAAAAAATATTTTCTTTCCTGATCAAGCCTACATGGATGACATTAAAGACAAGTAACACTGAGGTCCAGGTATCCAGAGAGCTACGCCCAAGAACTGGCCTAGGAGTTCTGGCTAATCAAGTAGTTGAGGTGCATAGGGAAAGTAGGACAGAGAAATGACAAATCTCTGGAAATGCCAAATCCTGTGCTATCTGTAGCTAAGCTGTGGCAAAAGGATGCTCTTCATTACTAAAGAGAGCACTGACAATTTTACCATTAAAGCAATGCCACACTGCCTTGGCCTACTCTCCTCCTTTGAGAGCTTCATCAGACAAACAAGTAGCCCAACTCCTTTCAGAGGTGTTAAAGGCAATGAGAACTACTGGTTTTAGTAATAAACCAGCTTCTCTGTCTAAATACAGGCCCTCAAGGGCAAGGAGGTTGGTTGTTTATTTTCCCTTCGTAGTCTGTGATGCCACTGCCAGGGCAGTGACATTTGTGGTGGGAAGTTCAGGGGTGTCCCCGTGGAGCCACCAGGCTGAGTAAAGACACAGAGAAAACACCCACTTACACTGAAACGTGTTTACTGTATCCATGTATCTATGATGCATCTATGTATGTAGTGAAGACACATCTTTGGGAAGATCTGTGGTGCTTTCTACCTGCACAGAGTAAAAGTTTTCTTGGGGACTCTGTGGGCACTCTGTGCCCCAGGTACCTGTGTTCTGTGAGCTGTTTCAAAGTGGCTTCAGCAGAGCACCTGGGTGATTTTTGCCAGTGATTGCTGCTCCACCTCAGCAACTGGTGGTGATGTGGCAGGTCTGGAGCACAGTACAGACCCTGTTATCTGGGTATGGCTTGTGTCATGACTGGCAGGGAGTGAACAACTCAGGATGATAATGAAAGTCACCCTTCAAAACCAGCCTCGGTCGTTTTTTTACATATAACAAAGGAACACTGAAACATTTTACTGTATCAGCTGAAAAGAAGCATACAGCAGAGATAAAAATGTGACAGTCTGTGCATTTAGGAGAATAAGAGAGAGACTATCAAAAAGGATATGGGAATTTAGGGAAGCCTGAAATGCTTTAAGACATTGGAAGAAGGCCCTCACTGTTATCTTCTCTGTAAGAGTGAGATCAAGCTATGCCATTTAAACTAGCCTAGGAAAACCTAATTTGGTGAGGGATCACATCGAGGAGCAGACCAGCTAGCTTGAACTTAAAGAAACTACCTTTTAGTTTGGTGGTTAGTTTTTTGGGGGTTTTTTTAATGAATAAAAGGTAGGTTAGAAGAAATACCTTAATCACTTCTTGAGCTGACAGTGTAGTTTTTACATGTTTATAGATGAGCAAATAGACAAAACTACCAATGTGTTACAGTTTTCCAAATAGCAAAAGAGCATTTCTTTTCTAAGTCAGGCCCGTGTATTTTGAAGGGAGTGCTTGTGTCTTCTTCCCTGAAAGTTGCAGGGTCACAGAAGAACATGTTTTCTCCAGTTCCCAACATTGTTCAACTCCCAAATGGACAAAAAACTGTTTCATTCATCTTCTTCCTGGCTGTTATTCCAGTGTTTGTCCAGGTACTTCTTAAGTCTATCTCCCAGATACATTCCTATGGATTATTTTCTGCTGTGTGCTCTCTGTCTTTGCACACAACCCTCCCCAAGCACCTCCTGCCCACACAATGCAAGTCAGGTGAGAGCTGCATCAAAAATTTCAAAGACTGAGGAAGGAGTTAATGAGTGGCCAACAGTAACAAGTGAAGTAATTTGCTCTATTAAAGAAAGAGAGGATTTTATGCTGTACGTGCCAGTTATACAGAGAGAGACAGACACCATGGCAACAAGCTTGTCAGGCAGGAGCAGGGCACTACTTTAAGATTAACTATCGCAGGGGACATCATTAGTGGTGGAGAAACTTCAAAAGCTTTGGCATTTGGGCTCCTTTTGCACCCAGAATCTCACCTGCTTTTATGGAATTTGAATCTCCAGTCTATAAGCTTAGCCTGGGATAACAACAATAGCAGGCTGGGATGTTGGATGCATCCTGAATAACACGGAAAGGAAGAATGTGCCTACAGTATCTCAGTGCTTCCAGGCCTGCCAGGTTGTCTGAACTGTATGGAAAGGAAGAATGAAAACATACCATTGAGTTGGGTTCAGCAGGACTGTCTGAAATAAAGATTGAAAAGGAATTTGTAAAGAACTGCTCCTCTGTGCTTACCCATGAGCCACGGATCTGATCATTAGCCTGCACTGAAGGAAAGGAGAGATCCCCCTGTAAATCTCCCATTCTGGGAGGATGAACAGATACAAGATAATTGCACATACAAGGTTGATTCTTTTTATTCTCCTGGCTCATAGGCAGAATCCCAAATACCTGTGATTGTCTTGTTCACGATGAAGACACTCTAGTGCAAAGCTGGAGTCAGATGCTGATGAGGTAGGATTTATACTCACAGGAAGTTCCTCTGTAGGCAACCACAAAGTAATTAGTGCACAAGGCATTTGGAACTCTGACTGTGGTCTAATGTGAATCTCATTTTACCAGAGCAATGTACAGAGTTCAAGTTTCCAGTTCACGAGCCTGCAGTGCCGAGGAAAACATTTCTATGGGCAAGGGGAGAGAGAAAGGAAAGGTCTGAAGAGCTGTGGCAGAGTTTCTGTGGGAGTCTCTTTAGCCCTGCCGTATGTATAAAGGGCTGAGAATGCCACACAGCACAGTTTTCATTGTGACAGGGAAAGGATCACAAATTCATGAACCTTTGTGACTTGCCTGCATTAGAATTCCCCATGACTGAGCTACTCAAATCTAAGGAGAGCTGCAGCGCTTCACAGCTCCAAAAATGAAGCACAGCCAACATGCAGTCTGTAAGAGTGCAGAGAGTCCAGATGCCCAAGCCCTGGCTCAGCTCACCATGCCCCACTGCTTCCACAGGAGCTGCTGCAGGCATTTTAGTCCAAAGCTATTTTAGCCCCATCAGGACTAACTGGGAGAACTGATGAGCACAGACATTTGCTCGGCTTGCAGCATAGGGAAGGAAAATCAGATGGACATTAATCATCTTTTTGCAGATGCGTCAAGTAGAAAGGAGAAGCACATTCAATCCCAGGAAAAGGCTTATTTTTGAGCAGTTGTTCTCTAAGACCTGATAGCCAAGTGCTGTGCTCAAAGAACAAATGAAAGAAGAGGTGGCTCCTCTGGAGCTGCCTGCTTCCCAAAGATAAAGGAAGATGGAGAGCAGCACTCTGCCCATCCTGTACAGGAGGGTGAGAGCCATTGAGATAACTGTGAGAATTATTGTGATGGGGGCATATGTCTTGATGTAAAAGGAGAAGAAGTGGGAGCATGCAATGGATTTCTGCATATGTTTGAGCTTTCCCAGTCCTACAGAGAGAGGCCTCTCTGACCATAATTGGAACAAACTCACGAATAGCGCGTGTGAGCAGAAAGCAAATCTGAAGCTGCAAGCAGCCAGCTCACCCTGCTGCATGGTTAGTGAGGAGATGTGTTGCATATGCAAGATGTAGGGCAGGGAAGGACACGTTCATCCTACTGAACAGGCAGAGCATTCACCAGAATTTTCTGGTGGTTTTGGAGAGCTCAGCTCACCCCAGGTAGTTTTGTCTTCCAGGCAGACGGAGATACACAGATGTCTGTTGTTGCTCAGCAGGCAAATACCTGCCAGGAGAAACTGGTGGCAACCTAGGACAGCTGCACGCAGGTCCTGGCCAACGATATGTGCAGAGGGACAGCGGGTGAAAGCCTGGGGGTCCTACTCTGGCTGCTTTTATCCCAAACTAAATATTTATTTCTCTTTTACTGGCAGAGGACATCAATTAGAAAAGCAGAATCGTGCACTGACACGGGTCATACATCCCTCTTAGTCAGACAGCTGTGGCCAGCAGCAAGAAGAAATGCTGGGAGATGTGAGGTGTAGGTGTGGGGTTTGTCACGAGGCGTTCTGCGTTCAGAGATGGGAACCAAACAAGAGCTCAAAGAAAAAGCTTAGGAACCAGCAGGTGGGGAGAAAGGCCTCTCTCAAACACAGCACTGAAGAGAGAGGGGGACAGAGTCTTGGCCCCACATCTGCCCTGGGGACACAGATGTCACCCTGCCCTCCTTCCACTGCTGGGAAGAAGTGTCAAAGACATGTCACTGACCACGACCTGCCTGGTCTTGTCAGATCATTTCTGCAAGTTCCAGAAATATTTTCTGATTGCTAATACAGACTGCTAGATTATCTTGCCTGCATTGCTATAATATTACTCTTTAGAATATTGTGAAATTTAATGTAGAGAGGAGCTTTTTTTTAAGAAGACAAATGTTTTACAATGTCTTAGGAAAGCATAGCACTGTGAGCCAGTGCAAAGTTTAAGACAGTTGAAGCCAGTTAGCTTCAGTTTCTTCTTTAAGTCACAATCCACATTAGCACATCCCTCACATACTCAGGCTCCTAGACCCCCTCCATGTGCATTTTTTGTTCCTTGCCTTTGTGAGCTTCTGAGCTCCAGTCATTCACTAAACTAAAGTTCCAAATCCCATCTTTGGGCATGTGTATGGACAAGCATTCATAGGAGAAGATCTCAGCTGAAATAACTGCAGAAAATTGCATATGACCTTCCATCCTCTCTCCTCCTCCTGGAGGACTGCGCCAAGACTTGTGGAGAAGTGCCATCACATTTTCCTGATTCCCAGTTCATCCTCGGGGCTGTGTCTGTGCCCAAATCCTCTGTGCTCTCAGCAGCTCAGCATCTGCCTCCGAGCTCCTCTCCCCCAGCTTCTGCAGGCGCTTGGCACAGCCAAAGCGGACAATTGTCTCGGAAGGGAGGTTGCCAGGGCAGCAACATAAATTTTGCCCACACTCTTGGGCATGGAGTAAAACATATGCTGGATGTTGCAGCAATGGAGATCCCTTCCAGGATTTTAAACACTGCTGAACCTTGCTGCACAGTCAGAAGTCAAACCAAAGCCACCTGGGTCCATCTTTGTGAAGCCAGAATTGATGAGATTTCAGCATGGCACAGTGCAGTACTCTTTGGGCAGGAAAAGTAAAGGAGGTCAGTCTTGGGTTTGTTTATTTGTTTGTTTAAGAATGCATTTATTTTATAACTGACAGGAGATAATTTTTATTGGCTTAAAGTAACTTGCCAGGAATAAAAACAAGTTTCTCTTTCTGTTTTTCACAACAAGGAGATGCCAAACAAGAGGTTTCATGCTCAGAAGAGCCTTAGAGGTCTCTGCTGAATTGATTGACCGTGGTTCAAATCAGTGTGCAGCACAGCCACTGAGGGAGAAACAGAACAAGGAGTCAGGGCATCTGGAAGGTCTATAGGATGCCACTGGGGCACTCTTCCATGCCTCTGGGAAAACAAGCTGGGAGAGGCTGGAGTTGCATTTTAATCTCTTATACGTGTAGGATCCATCTGCTCTGGGACTTCAGGGAAATCTATTGCCAAGATCAGCCTCAAACATCGCAAGTGGGGTCTCTTCCAAAGGAAGATGAGTTCTACAGGGCAAGCTGGAGAAAGCTTCAACTTTCAACCTTGAAAAGCTCTAGGGTAGGAGTATGCAATGTACAATTTCAGCTAGATTCAACTGTGACTGAGGGTCACAGGGCTTCCTAGCCATCCTCCCTCCCTTCGAGCCAGTCTTCAGCTGAGAGGTCTAATTGGATGGACCTCTTGGGGCTCCTTCCAGCTGTTTCCTGAGATATATTTGTATTCTGCAAAGGGAAGGCTTGAGCTGATTGCTTTTACAACAGCTTCAACAGGAAAAATTTGCATTAAAAACAATGTGTGGGAAAAAAAAGACCTGGCATCTTAAAAGGTTTCTTCTAATTCTGGCAGGTTGATCAGTACATTCTCTGCCAGACAAGAAGAGTTCCCCGCTGTGTGTTTTCTAATGAATTGACCACTGCCCTCTAAAAAGAGATAGTGAAATGCACTGTGTAAGCATCTTCTCAATCAGCCTCAGGAGTTTTGAAGGTATCTTTACTTTTTTGCTCATACAAAGGTAAAAAGTTCATTCCATTAATTCAGACAGGCCTTGTGGGCTGAAGAACATGTTCACATAAACAAACTTGCCCTTTGAATCACTACCATGTTTCTGTTATAATTGTGATTAAATCACTTACAAGAGTGATTTTAAATAAATATATTTTAGTGTGGTCTATTGCTGCAGTTATATCAGGTGGTATTTCAATCTAACCAGCCTTACCTCAGGCAGAGAGATCTGGATGACTCCATTCTTGTCTTTGTCCAGGAGATGGAACACTTCTGAAATGTGGAAGAGTGGGGAAAAAAACTGGATATAAACCACAGAGTTTGGCATGTAGAGAATCACTGTCTGACAAAATGTGAAGGTCTGGCTTTTTGCCATGATCTACCGGAAATTTAGACTGTTCTGTAAGATAATATTACAGCTGTTCCTCTTTCTTCTTACAAATAATTTCTAAGCTGCTTCATGGGGTGGAATAGATCTACAGCAGCAAAATAGGAGTTGGCAGCAGGACAACTATGAAATCTGATGCGGTGGCATCTGGCATGATCCAGGGACAAACCTGTAAATCAGGTCTGAGTAAGGACTGCAAGTGATAAATGGTCCCATTTGTCGGAGCTGGGACAATGTGAGGGCCAGAGCACTGACCATAAGTTGCTGATGACTGTAAAGCACAAGAGAATGGTGTGTTATGGAAACATGTCCCCTGCTCCCCATGGTCATTCAGACAGAAAAGTTTTTGCTATTTCTCTGCTGCTTTCTCCAACAGACACAATTCTGCTGGCACTCTGACCTTTCCATGCGATTTGCTACGTCCACAGCTAAAAGACACGAAACACCTAAGGCAACCCCAAGGCTTTCAGGAACTGCCCTTGGGTACTCACTGAACAGGGTCTCCAGGCGGATCATGCAGGCCACAAAGCCATCAAAGTCGATGGTCAGCTTGGTGCTGCAGGCGTAGCGGGTGACGATGCTGTGCTGCACCTCATCGTTGAGCCTGAAACCTGAGGGCCAGGAGAACATGGGAGTCACTGACACAGCAAGTTGATATGCTGTCTTGGATGTGACTTATCCGTGGACTGCTGCAGCTGCAGGTTGAAGGACAGGACTATTCCTACCAGGAGGTCTGTTGGACTCCCACACCCACCTCTGTGGGTCCTTTCCAAAGCCCATTGTGCTGGGTGAAGAGAGGCATAGAGTTCTCCCACAGCATTTTGTCAGACTGCATATTTCACATTGTTTCACAGCATAACCAGTCCTATGTTCCCCAGATAAACCCCTAATTAGCGAGTCTTGGCACTGCAGCTGAATAGCAGTGATTGCAGCAGAGCCAATTGCTCACATAACACATTGGGCTCTATTCAGGCCCATATTCATGCTATTTCTGTCTCTGGATCATTCACATAAAATCCACTGAGCACAAGAAAAATCAAAAAAGCAGTGCTCCTCTAGATGCCCCTTAGCTGGCAAGCTCTGCTCCAAAAGTGAACACATCAGAGAGGACATCATTGGGGCACGCCTTGATCAGGCTTGCACTTTCTCTAGAGGAGAGAAGGGTGGTGGGAGGAAATGAAGAAAAAGCAGGTTTGGGCATAGCTCTGAAAGAGGACAATTAGATTAGGAAATAATGAGGCCAAAAATAGAGCAAGTAATAATCAGACGGATAAGCAATGGTCACAGCATGGACAAAAGTACCAATGGTTCATAATGCAGAACAGAGGATGGGGTTTGATGTATGTAACAGCAAAAGGATTGTAGTGTGTGACTGTCAGGAAGGGAGAATGGCAATGCTGTGATCTAGGTGACAGGAGAGAAGAAAAGCCATCAAAATGCTCCACTGTTCTCCCAGTGTTTGGTGATCTGATGGTGTCCCCGAGCAGAACACTCACCTGCCTCTCTGAGGGCATTTCGCATCTCATGGGAGTCGATGGTACCAGAGTAGTCACTGTCCACTTTCTTGTAGATTGCCTGTGGCAGAGGGGAAGGAGGGAATGGGACAGGGCATTTCAGCGTGTGCCCCTGCAGCAACGCCATGGGCACAGGGAGGCAGGCTGGGCTTGCACAGCTGGCTCACAGCAGCTGTGACAACGTGGTAACACAGGTCTCATCAGGGGCTGCAAGCCAGAATGAGCTACTCAGAGGGCTCTCTAGGCTTTAACCTTGGTTTGCTAGCCCACCCTGCAGCCCATGCCCTGCCATCTTTCCTAATTAGTGCCAGGACAATCATTCCTGCCTCTGCCATGTTCACACTGTCACTGCTGTGCCCACTGATGGCTGGGACTGGGACTGCCCCTAACAGCACAAGCTCCTACTCTTTGAAACATTAATGAGCGAGGGAAACATTTCAAGCAGCTACTGGCAAGTCAGGCAGAGTGGGAAACACATTCCCGTGGGCTGGCAGCTTGCCTGCCTTCCTATTACATGGTGGCAGACAGGCCATTGAGTAAAATATCCTATCATTTGGCAAACACTGCAACAGACCCAGTCCATCTTGCTTAATATTTCAGACAAGATGACAGATGCCTCCTACTGACAGCAGGTTTATTATCCAGAATTAGAAGCCACCCAGACCTACAGTTAATACTGGATTTGGGTCACAGGGCTTGCTTTTCTGACAAGATGGGTCTTCACGAACCCAACATTTTTTCACGGAACTCCAGGGCAGATGCTCTGTGCTGAACAACATCAAGTTTAGTGGCAGCAGGTTTGCCTGAAAGGGATGTGATCACACCAAGAAGGTCCAAATCTGACCTTCCTTTAGACTGCTTGATTCCGGGCAAACTTCTTGGGATATTAAATCCTCTGCCAGAAAAATAATTCAGCACTTCTACAAGACGTCAAAAATACAAAGCCAGTTCTTTGTATGTCCTAAAAATATGTTTCTTGTGTTTGCTTATGCTCAGCCAGCAATGCAACATATTGCAACAGCCGAGATATGTTCGCATGAGCTTTGATAGAACAGGCAGCAGAGAGAGCTGTCTTTGCCAACAATCAAAGAGAGTTAATCTGTCTTTCCATAAGGTATTGCAAATTATGGAGAGTGATGGGGCCAAGGTGAAAGAGGATTTGCCTGTGCCCTGTTGAGTGAGAGGTGTTTCAGAGCCCTGGAACAAACTCCAGCCCTGAGAAGGAAGGCTTCCAAGTATATCTGCCTGTGAGGGTTTAACTCTATCTCATTTCTGGATCTGTACTTCAGAGATGAGAGGGGAGGGAAGGGGATAGAGTCAGAAACGTTATGTTACCAAATACTTTTGAATCTTCATCCAAAGTGTCTTGAATTCTATGAGTCCCAAGGTGCCGGTCCCATCGGTCTGGGCCATGTTAAGGCATGGCTCAAAACTTAGGATTCCTTTATCCCTAACAAAACTGGGGAGCAATCAGTTCTGATAAAAACAAATCACCCATCACAGTGTCATCTTAATGCCAGTTTAGTTCTCATTTGTAAAGCATCTCCATCTCCCACAGACATGCCCTCAGCTTTACATTTGCTTGGCTAAAGGCATGCCAAGAATTTCTAGGCTATCTTCACTCTCAAGGAATGATATATGGGATTGCTAAATATATACACATGATTAAACCACTCACATTTTGTACACTTAACAGTAGATTAGAGTCCTTAGGGGAAAAAGGGCCTGGCCTTGCAGCAGACAGTTGTTAGAAACCAGAGGCAGGAACTGCAAGTGAAGAGAGTCGGTAGCAGTCTACAGAGTCTTCTCCCATGTCCTTCAGGGCCATGAACATCCCTTCCAATGGAAAATTATGCAGAAACAGGGATTTGGACGCCATGAAGTTGTACTTACTGAGTTACCCCATGAGGCTTGGGAGCCTGAGGAATGTAGGGCAATGCCATCACTTCTCCTAACAGCCAGTTATCCACAAGATCCACAGTGAATCCCTGCTGGCCTCAATGCCGTGACACCAACACCAGCGAGATCCTGGCAGCATGGCTCTTCACTCTCCCAGTGCAAAGGAGCACTGGGCAGAGGTGTTGACCTCTCCTTTTCCGTTGGCTACTCAAACTTGGGCAGAGGTGTTGACCTCTCCTTTTCCTTTGGCAACTCAAACCTTACAAGCTCCCAGGTGTCCTCCCAGCTCTGCAGAAGAGAGGCAGGCACAGCCTGTACTTGTAGCCTTCTCCCTGGGAACAGGCTCGGCCTATCCCTGCTGCTGTGAGCTCGGTGCTCTGTAAGCAGGACCTGACTCAGAGACAGCAGCTGAGGATGTGCCCAAAAGCTGCATCCTGCCAAGCACGCTGTGCATGCACCTGGAACTGCACGGGTGCAGCCAGGCAGAAAGGCCCTGCTTCTTCTCCCCACTATATTTAGGAAAATGTTTAAGCAATGAGAGATGCAGAGCAGGTGAGAGAAGCAGCTGATGATTAAATGGTTCAGGTTTCTGCCACCCTGAGCTGATAGAGACGCTCGGCTGAATTTTTTGCCCCCAGCCACGTGTCTGGAAAATTGAAGTGTAAACTTAGCCCAGCTTGTCAGGAAGTTTTGCAAAAGAGATCCAGAAATTTTAAGGGTGACGAAATGATATTCAAAGGATACATCTAAAAGGCTGATCATCTCCCTGCAAGTGTTAATGTTGAATCCATCACTTTTAACATCCTTTCCTGTACAGAAAGGAAATATAAAAGTCCAAGTCAGGAATGATTCAAGACAAATATTTTTCTGCAGACAACGCTGGAGATATCAACCACCTTAAAATCTTGGTAGCAAAGTAAATGCTCTGCCATTTCTCCCATTATTTCCTTTCAGTTCATTTTTTTTTTTTTTTCACAGTGAGAGGGGATGTTATTGGTTTTGGTGGTGATAAGCTTCTATCTGTCCACATGAGTCATGCAGCAGCATAATAACGTTGCCCATGGTGGTTCTCCCAGAAAGGTACAGGGAATGTTGTGCCTCTGCAGAACATCTGCTGGCAGCATTTGGAAGGGGAGCACCATGCAGTATTTCCACCCCACTCCATATTCAAAGGTTCAACAAGCCAGGAGAAACTATCTGGGACCAGACACAAACTCAGTTTTTCATCAGCCTTAGCTGACAGAGCTGGCTTTTGTTAGGATAGATCCCATTCTCATCTCCGTCCAATGGGAAGTACATAATGTCACTTACTCTTCGCCAAAACACGGTTTAGGATCCTTTGAAGTTCAGTTGCAGAAACTTCACAGTCCTGGACAGAAAACAAAACATACTTTAGGTGTTAACAGAAATATTGTTTGAAACAAGCTATATTGATTTGCTATCAGACATCCAGAGACTATTTCCCTTCCAAATCTAAGGCATGTAAACCCTTAATTCTTTTCTAACCTTTCACATTTGTCTTCAAATATCACAGAGAGAAGATCTTAAAAACCATCAATATTTCCTAGACATTCAGCTGGGAAATAAGTGGTTTGTTAGGTGCTATGGTGACATGATCCAGTAAATGGCAACTTTTTAAAAGGTTTGACTGAATAAAAAGGTTCAGGAGAACCTCTGAGATTTCCAAGGCTTATGGAAACAACAACCAAACAATTCTAAAATTGCTCTCTCAAAACTCAGAAAGGTCTTCCTAACTAAAAAGAGGTTTTCCCTCTCCAATAGCAGTGGCTACCTGTTCATTAAGAGGAAATCTGACATGACAGCCAGAGGCTAACACAGCAGGGCTTTGTAGATACTGTATTTCAAACACATTAAGTAGAGAAAAAGCCCAGCCAACAGTTTTCTGATTCCTGGGGCTAAACAAAAAAGGAAGGAATTGGCCAGCCAAGCAATTGTCAGAATTATACGATAACTCCACAGGTAATTTATTTCACCATGGGATAATATTTTCACAGTCCTCACTCCTATCACCCCTATTTTCAAAGTTATTCCCTGCCTTGCATTACCAAGGGGAAAAAAAAATCACATTTTGCACCAATAAGAGGAACAATGTAGAAAATCTTCTCTATTGTAAAATAAATTGAACTGAAGCTGTGAGTTAATAAAAGGGGAGAAACACTTGGTTTTTTTGAACAGACAGTAAAAGGAATCGGCAAGTCAAATATTTGTATAATCATAACAGAGAGGTCTTGGTCTTTTTTGTTCACTTTAATCCACTTACCTCTCCAGAGAGCTTTTGGAACAGAGTCTTGAACTCATCATCTATATCTTTGTTATCAACATGAGGCTAGAGGAAGGGGAGAGCCAAGAGAGTGGTTAACAAGGTGGCTCTAGAAAGTGAGCTGTGGATATTGTAAAGATGCTGTACAGGGACTTATTTACAGCAACAGAAAATGAGCACTTGCTCTGCAGCAATGGCAAAACAGAGGCACTACTTAAGTCACAACCAGCCAGGGGCTGGCTTGGTTTGAGAGCAAATACTTCCTAACGCTCATGAGAAAGTTTTCTCCTGTTGCCAAGACAGTTTTAAAAAAAACCACAGCGAAAATGTTGCTGCACTTGGCCAGAGCAATTCAGCAGTTCCTTGGAAGTCTACTTTTGCAATTTCTTTCAGGCTTCAGGAAGACTATTTGTTTCTGTGGAAATGTGCCCTCTCCACCTTCTCCTACCCATGCTGGAGGTAAGGACCATTGAATGTGTTCCAGCTCGGTCTACAAGGGTGTAGTTTCTGTGCCACACGGCCCAGGTACATGAAAATGAATGTGAAACTAAGACATGAATATATTTTAAAAATCCCCACGAGCAAAAAATATTTATCTTCAGCACAAAAACATTCTGTAATCCCAGCTCACGTGAGAAATAAGAATCTTGCCCGTTTCACTCCCACACTATGAAGGAAAACTCTGCCAGTCTAACCTCATATGGTTTTGCAGACACCTCATCACCCATCATCCTAAGGAAAAAAAGAAAAGAATCAAACAACCAGAAATCATGAGTCAGCTTTAAAGTCTTGCCTTTAAAATAATTAGCAAACCAAAAATAGCTAATATATAACATTTAACTATAAGGTGTTTACAGATGCACAGAACAAGCCCCCAAGCTTCCTGCTTCCCATGCTCCCCATCCCACCTCTGCCTGCCCCAACTCTTTGAAGATATTTCCCAAGGGAAATCCAGCCTTGCTGTTCTTGTCTTCCACCCAGACTCCCCTTTTTTCATCCAATGGCTGCTATTGATAGAACCCTTTTTAAAACCATCTCATCATCATCATGCCCTCAAATCCTGCACTCTTTAATTGTGGGAACTTCTCCTTCACAGAGCTGAGGCATCTTGTTCCCAGCTGAGTGCTTAGGGGACACCTCTGAAGAGCCATGACTCTGCCATGGCAGCCAGCCATGAATAACATGGGAAGGAAGGATGCGTGGCCACTACGGTAGACTGTAGAAGAAAATGGGTTGTGGAAATGGGCCTATTTTGCTGGTTAAGACAAAAGATCAAGCACAGGGTGTGGGTGCAACACCTGACCTTCTCCTCTGCGTGCCTCCCCAGCAAGAGGGGGGTTTTCAGGGAAGGTACTCACTGTGATTTAGCCTGTTTCTCAGCAAAAACTCGCAGGCAGAACTCCCCATTCTTGTAGGGCTCAAAGGTGGAGGGCACAATGAGATACTCTCCCCGGGGCAGCGTCATGCGGCTGGAGACCTCGCGCAGGTTCACGTAGGGGTCAGTCCGGGCTGCTGGCTGGTGCCTTGCAAAGAAAGCACGGCCTGCATGCACATCTGTGCTGTCTTCCAGCTGTGGGGAACGTGTTCTTGTTAGAAACCCCGTGGCAGCTCCCTGGTAAGCCGGCCACCCAATTGCGATTTCAGTGCTTCAAAGCCATCTCAAGCTTTTCTTTGCGTAAAATAATAAATCCATGAGGGATGGCACACAAGAAAACCACCAGGGTTCTGTCATGGGAAACAGGCAGATAATTAGAAGGGGCAAGAATCTTCCTCTATAAAGATTATCTTTTCATACGCCTCTTTACACTTGGTACCATAAGATAAATAAAAATGTCATAATGTGTGCTCATATCTGATCAAATTACTGCACTGTAAATTATCCATGCATTGAGAATTTCTTCCTTTCATGGGTTGCTTTTAGACAAATTTAATTTTCAGAATATTTTTCAGCAATTTATGGTATGGAATAAATCTCCTAATTGCATAGGAATTCTAATCTCTGGTTTCTTTAAACAGACAGAAAAGAATAGTAAATAGGACAAAGTAGTAGTGACAAGGGTGAGACTTTTGGGGCCACATTAGGTGATTTACCCAACTTCTATTGGTAATGCTAGGGAGATTCATTTGGACTTTGTGGAAAACAGTACTCAAATTTTCCCTAATACCGATGTACTCTTTAGGAAGTTAAACATTGCACCGTTCATAAAATAAAACACTGACATAAAAAGAACAGTAGCGTAAGAACAACATCCCTGCTATAAAACTCCTATTCATGACTTTTGCTCCACAAAGATGTCTTTCAAAAAGTGTGATTCAGTGACACACAAAAAGTGCTGTGTGGCTGATGCAGGATGGGAAGCATTGCTTAGGGATAAGGTTTCTGTCTGTCTAAGACCAGAGCACACAAAGATCTTACCAAACGTAGTATAATCATTCAGTTTTTCTGTTGTAAACTGTAGAAAAATATGCGGGTTTTTCCTCTTTTGTTCTGAGACAAGATTTAATTTGGTATTTATTCAACAGCCCCATCCTTCCCCTAACTCAATATTAAGCTAAGTGGAACTGCAAAGGTTAAGAAGACAGATCTATATCTTCTCCAGTATATAAAGTTCATTTTCCCTTTGCATTTGCAAGGCTGCTAAAAGAACACAGTTAATTGCTACATGGCCACACATTCATTTACTGAGAGAGAAGAAAGGGCTGAAAAGCCAAGGAAAAATTGGCAGGATAGGCTGATGGACCTCAGTAATGAGTATAGGCTATTCCTACTGCCAGACACCCCTGGGGTCTCTTTCTTCAGCAATGAAAAGTCTCTTTGCCTCAGTATTGACATCTGAGGGGATTAGGGAAGGTTGAGCAGGGCTTGTTCATTACCAGGAGTCCCAGCTCAGAACTGCAAAAGGAACAGATCCACAGAGCTTGGCATTTCTTCTAAACAATATTAGCTAAATTTTCTTAGTTTCAGAGTGCAGAGATCCTGTTCTGCCTTCACCTGAACTAAACAGACAAATTCTGACCTCGGTTGTACAAACTTCCTGGAAGCCAAATTTCAACGAGTATAAATGAGATCAAGACTGGGAGTCAGACATCTGTAATAAATCCTTGTGCCCCAGTCCCTTGAAAATGGTCATTCAGAACTTGAGATATTGGTCCCATGATCCAAGGGCAAAGCTCTCCAGAAGAGATATCATTAGTAAGGAAGAAGTCTTCCTGGCAGCTAAACTCTCCAGTGCAAGAGGAGGTGCCCATGTGGAGGCTGGAAGTCTTCAGCAGAGACTACATACCTCCTGAGGAATCTGAAAGGAAGGGAAAGAGACAATGTTACAGGGCTGCTACATACCTGCAGCTATCAGCAGGGAAAAAAATCCAGATAAAGCCTCTTTCAGACACTTCTAAAAAAAATTTCATTTGCCACCACATATAATAGTATTGGATACCCATGAAATCGTCTTGTCCTAGAGCTCTTCCAAAGGAAAAACTGAATCTTCATCCTAGCATATTTAATTGCTTTTCTCTTGATATGGTGTTGTGAATGATACTGTGGGTTGGAAATATTTGAGTAAGTCTTCAAACGCTCAGTCAGGAAAGTCAACAAGTCAGCCCCACTTTGCTAACCAAAAACCAGAGAGTTTATTGCAGCAGACCTAAAATCCACTACTCTGCTGCTACTGAATATGATGAAAATATAAGGCTACTGTCAGTAGCAGTCAGCCTGGGGATGATGAGATTGTTGTGAGGCAACTATAACAAGTAGCAGGTTTCAAGATTTGGCCCTTCCTAAATTAACTGAATTGCTATGTTAACATGTACCTCCAAATATAAGGCAAATTTTCAACTCAAAAGCAATGAGTTGTCTTGAGAGCACGGATTCTAGTGAGAGCCAAAGAGAGCGTCCTCCCAGGTCCCAAAAGAGCTTTTAAAAATATCACCCATACAACATTTCTGGAGCCTGAGTGGCCCCTTGAGACCTCAGGTGTTGCCCCCTATAACCAGCACAGTAGAAGGCCAGGAGCTGGGTGTTGGACACACAGTTGTTGTCAGCAGGCAGCTACACGACTTACAAAAGCTCTGCAGGGCAGGTAGACAGACATGAGCACACATCTTTTCACCTTCTCCTGCAGAGAGATCTGCTTTAGGTCATCATCTCTGCTGTCCTAACTGGAGTTCCCCAGCCGCAGCATCAGCTGTGATGAGGCAAACCTACAACGGTGCATGATCCAAGGAGCTGGGGTCACAGCTGGGTGCCTACCTGAGAGGACTTAGCAGTCAGGTTTTTCCAAAAAATTTACATCTTAAGAGTCACTTAAGTGACTTAAGACTCACCAAGTCTACCCTACTGTGGATAAGACCAGGGAGGACACAGATGAGACAGAACATATGCAGAGCACAAAAGCTTCTCCACGGTTGTACTCAGTCATGGGAGCAGACAGACATCCAAAATGCACAAATTCGGGGTGCTGATAGGTGAGGGTGCCTGGCACCACAGAGCAGGCAGCTCAGAAACGTGCTCAGTGAGAGCCATGTTGCATGCAGGCACTTGGGCACTAGGGAAAACCTTCCCTAATTTCAAGCCATCCCTCACAAGGTCTATTAGCAAAAGTCAGCCATTCCCATCTGCTCCCACCTGTGCTGGCTAATGATCTTCATCCAGTGGAGTCTGTATAGCATTTAATTGCTTTTCTCCACACATGATATGGGTAATGATGATTACTGGTTGGAAATTTTTACATTTGCTTCTCTCCCCTCACACCACAGAAACTAGAGGTTACACTGCAGGTTTTTTCCCTACGTTATATTTTTAGCTACACTGGGAAAATCGGGGAAAACAAAGCCCCAAATTTACTGAAGCAGAACAGTAGCATATGGCAGACAGTGGACCAAAAAAAGTTTGAAATGCAAGGGACAAATAATAATAAAAAAGAAAGTGACTACTGAGGACTAATGATAGGCTGTAATCAGAAACACTTATCTGGAATTGCCAGGCACCCCGAGCCTGCCCCCATTCAGATTTTGTAAGAGAAGATTCTCAATGAGACTGTTGCTAAATTACTGGCTTGATAATTTACACTGCCAATTTACACTGTTGAAGTGGGACAAAAACTGAGCCTCAATTTATCTGAGTCTTCCCATATTATGGGGGTCAGGAAGAAATGAGAGAAGTAATTGAATCATTTTGCAAAATCCACCTCTTATTGAAGTGTAGTGCTGCATGTCAAGATGTAGCACACTGCTAATTTTTTTCCAGCTTAACAGGACAAGGAGTAAAGCCTTTAAAATCAGGAACAAGCTTTACCTGATAGAGTGAATAACCAATACTAAGCAGACCTTCTCCCATTCTCTTCTGTCTCCTGCGGTTCTTCTGCATCAAGCCCACCAGAATAGTACAGCATGGCTCGTTCAAACTCCCTTTGTGGTCATCGTCTGGTTCATCCAACCGGATTTTAAACTGGGGATTGGTCCAGTATGTCGCTAAGAATTCGCAAAGGGAGACAAAAAGGAGGAGACTTTGTTGTCATTGCAGCCAAGATGGCTGTCACTAGACCTACAGGGAGTATCTCTGTGGAAGGACTTTTGCCTGGAGTTTTTCCAGCTCTTTCCAGTGAGTTATATGGGTTTATGTTTTCACAGCTACGCTGGGTATCAGCTGGAGCCATGGGAAATCAAAGCACATGGGTATTTCGTGGGGACTAATGACCAGCAGGGAGGAGCTGATACTGTTAATTTCAGCCAGTCATTTATCTCCAGGCAATGTCCTTGGCTGAGGCTATTGTTGTTGCAAGAGGACCAAATGCCAGACAGCCTCTCCAGAGGTCTAACCTGAAAATGAATTGGAAATAACAGTGCCACTGAACTGTGACATTTTCCTGGCCTACCCAGTCCTTCAGAGGATTACTCCAGCCAGTAGCAGTAGGTATGTAAGCAGGAAAAGCAGACAGGGAAAAAAAAAATAATAATATTGTCACGGATTAACTGCTTGGTGGGCTGGTAATCTCCCATGAGGAAATAAGTATGAACTGGATCTTCATTTAAACTCCCAGGCTTTTGCTTACTGTCTAAACCCCACAGATATTGTTGCACCTCCAAGCTCTTTCTTCCCACCAAAGCCCCCTCCAGTTCACAAGCACTTAGTTTTTGAATGTTTTGTTTGTGATTTCACCAAAGGCCCATTTGGCTGGGCCCTTACCTTGGTAGTTCTGGCAGCCCCCAGCAGTCGAACCCCGTCTCCACTGTCCATTAAACAGGGTCAGGTCCCATTTGTTCACCTCGTTGCTCGAGAGTGTGTCAGGAGTCAAGTTGCAGATCTCAAGGCGGCTAAACTGCCTTTGGAAATCTGAAAATGCCATCCTGGCACACAAAAAGACAAGGTTAGTCCATCAGCCTGCAACAGACAAGGTGGCTGCAGCCGAACAGGGCAGCAAACATTGGTACTACAGAGCTGCCCAAAGCTGCGTTTAATTGAATTGTGAAACTTGGAACAGGCTTTTGGGAAACAAAATTGCCCAATGCCTGAATGAGCTGCATCTTCTGGAGACAGTCTTTGTCAATGGCTGTTATACATACTGGGCTCAGGCAAACCATTTCCTGTCTTTCCCAGCTGTGGGCAATCCCTCATGGACCATGCTTCATAAGCAAATTCACTGAAACCGGTGAAACAATATCTGTGAGGAGATTCCATTTAAAGGGAGTAAGACTTGGCCCTTGTGAAAGCGTCACTCTGTAGGAAGTCTCAGTTTGGTGTTTTGCTTCAGTCCTATCATTGATGTTTGTTTTTACCATTGTAGGAAAACAGTCTCAGTTTGGTGTTTTGCTTCAGTCCTATCATTGATGTTTGTTTTTTACCATTCCTGGTAGGTTTGCATGAGTGACAGACCCTGATTGCTTTGTGCTGCGAGCAGAGGTCTGCTCTCATTTCCCAGTGCCTGATGGCCCATGCAGCTGATTGCACTGCAGGATGGTGGCCGTTTATCTTTCCAGGCTAGGACAGAGTGACATCGGTTCAGCACTGATCCATATATAATCAGATCAGGGTTAGGACAGGCTCTCTATTAGGTCTGAGTAAACAGACTCTTCCCGAGCTGGTAATCTGAACTTTTTCATTTGTGTGTAGCATTTAGGCAAAAAAACAAACCTCAAAATGTAGAGCAGCTGAGGTTCATTCTTGCCACCTCATTAATTTTATTACCATCTGGTCTCTATATTTTGGATAAGTGCCGAGTTATGCAAGCTCTAATAAAAGGTAATATTTGAATAGGAAGGGAGATAAATAAGAGACTAACAATGCATGCATGTCCTTATTAACCCTCCTGGTGCTGGCAGTTTTTCTCCATCCAACTGAAAGGATTGCTTAAGGCACATAAAATGTCCAAAAGAGTAAGCTAAATGAACAGTTCTCACCAAAACTCTCCATCATCTACTTGCTTATCCAGAGCCTGTTTTTGTTTGGGATCAACATAATTCCACTCAGGAGCACTGCAGACAAAGCAGGAAAACACACTGTTCAGCTGTTGCATTTTATTCTACAATGAGATCTGAGTTAGAATCTATCACAGGCTGATAAAGGAATATATATTTCCCCAACAAATAAACCTTGTGCCCCTCCAAATGACAGCACACCCTGCAACCTGACTGTGCTGGGCTGGAATCAGACTGCTATCGTATTTGCAACAAATAAGCCTTGAATTGAATCTCCCCTGCCTGGTGCCAGAAGGTACAAACAGACTGTCTGGATTAGGAAATTTGCAGCCTGAAAGTCAGTCAGAGCTTCTCCATTTTAAGATCTATTGGGGTGCCTGATCTCCTCCCTAAGTAAATGATATGACCTCTATTGCTGGGGGTCATGAAAGAACAGGAAAGCAAAAAGGAGGAATCAGAAAATTTACTGCAGAAAACAGCTTTGCTCCCTTGCCATTCTGATATTAACGTGCTCAGGAGGGATTCTGCTCTGATCCACTCCCACATGACAATGCAGTGCTGCACCTGCCTCAGCAAGGGTGTCCTATGGCAAAACAGGTGTGACAAAACCAGGATATGGCATGTGTGTATGCCTGAGGCACCTTACCTTGGGGCTGAGAAAGCAGCTCTGATAAAAGTAAAATTAATTGTAATGCTATCTTTATTTTCTTTCCTTAATTATGATACATCAGCACCCAGGCTGCAGTCAGTCAGGACAGGAAACTGAAATCTCAGAGTGTTGCATGAAAAAGTAGATTGTGGCCCAAATGACAGTAAAATTTATGCCATTCTAAATATAAAAAATAGAAGAGGTGTTGTCACTACCAGGCTCCCAAGATTCCAAGACTGTTGAATCCTAGACAGTTTCTGAGAGATTTTCAAACTTCCGTGTCCTTAGCTTAGCCAGCATCCCCGCTTTTTCAAGATTCTCAGATAGGTACCAAATACTGGTCTGATCTAGAGCTGAGCAACCTCAGAGTTGAAGCAGAGATATAATGGTTTATACCTGCTTTAACTCCCAGGAACAGGACTGGTTTGTATATTTTACTGAGGTACTGGCACCATTGGTAGGATCAGTTTGAGGAAAGTTGTCTTGCAAAACGACGTGGGTACGGCTTGCATTGGGGCTGCTCAGAGTTAAACCAAGGGCTGTTGTCTCTGGTGAGAAAGCTCTGCCTGAGGCAGGTATTAATGCCCACTGGACAGAGTGGATCAATATCCAACCTTGGTAATAAATTAATAGTGTTTTATTCCAACTGGTTTAGTGTCTCTCCTGAATGCGCTTTGTGATTGGATTAACTGCATTGTCCCAATTTAATTTTTAATAGATTTCAAAATACACCCAAGAGAGAGAAGCAGGGGCATATAAAAACCTACTTATCACTCCAAGATCCAGTCCATTCTACTTCACCCCAGGGATTCCTAAGCCTCACTAGTTTCTCTGGCCGTCCTCGGTAATGTACCTAAAAGATCCACAACAAACAGAGCCTGAGCACTTCCATTATTCCAATCATCAGAGGGCAGTTGCTTTTCAGATAGGATAAAACATGATTTGCACTTGAGCGATGCAGTCCATTACAATGTGCAGTAGTTAAAAGACACCTAGATACCTTCCTTCCTTATTTTACATTATCCTCTGCCACCAAGTGAGCCATTAGCTGCAGCACTCACCATTTCATATAATGACAGCAGCCTGCAAGGAAAAACATCAGCTACAAACCAGCAGAGTAGCTACATCCTCAAAAGCAGGAAACATTGCACAACACAGCAAGGTTGCAAGGAGGTTATCTGGCATGAATATCTCTGTCATGATTCCAGTTTCAGAGGAGCAGGAATACCTGGGGCTCACTCTGAAGGTGAGACTAACAGCAGAGTTCATCAAAGAGGCTTTTACTCCTTTCCCATCAGCTCTGACTGGCAAAGTGCTCACTCCCACCTCACACAATATAAACACATGGGGAATAGCTGCCTCCTCTCCTGCTTCTCCTTTCTGTGCCCTGGATTTTGGTAACAGCTTGGCCCACCTTTACACTTTGTACCCCAGCCTGCTGGTACCAAACAAGTGGCAGACTGCAAAGTGTGCTCCACACCACTACCTGTGCAGAACTTCTGACCTGGCTGAGTACTACAGGTACTGCCTTTTTCTGTAAGAGGGTACATAAGTTAGGAATATTTTTATGGTCAGTCACTGAAAGACATCAGAAATCTGAAGGCACTGCAGTGTTGCAACCCCAAGCTGGTTTGCATGATGGCCCCAAAGAGGTGGCTTACCTCCTCTGCTCCAGTGATAGAGTAAGCATGTCCTTTTACCAGCTTCAGACTTGTGATTGCTTCTATTTCAGCTGTAGCAGTTATCTGGAGCAATAAAAGTATGCACATTTATGATTATATATTGTGTATGAATTCAGCTTTCATAAGCAAATTAATATGGGGGAAGATATCCAAAGTGGTGTGCACAATGAATACCAATATTCTTGATGCAAAGTATATTAAATTAAGGTGAGATCTACAGCAAAAGCTGCAGTTTCATGCCCCTTAATATGCAGTCCGAGCACAGAAGAAATTCAAGAATGTACAATGAAATCTAAATCTAAATCCAATTCCCAGCTCAGGTGACAGACCCAGTCACCTGCAAAGACATGTTCACATGAACTTTCCTCTAGCCCGTCTCAGTCAAGATCCAGCATAACAAAATTGGAACTCTGGTAATTCTATATGCCACAAGGCAAACAAGATAATGAAACAGCATGTGAACGGTGTGAAGTTTCCAAAACGTGTTCAAACATCATCTGTAACTTGAGAGTGTTTGTATTACAGGTGTCAGTAATCATTAGGACTGAAAACCAAAGCCAGAATCAGAGTACAGGGTACAACAAAGTGTCTCAGTGAGTTTCTCTCTGGCAGTCGAGTGTCTGGAGCTGAAATTACACAAAATTTGAATGAGAAAAGATACTCAGAGAATGAAAACGGAGTTCCAGAAGACCAGTAGGTAGTTGATAGCTCTATGTATTATCACATGCTGTCATGTAAATAGGGAGACATGATAGAATAGGTTATTTAGAACCTCGTCCAAAGTTTTTGATACTGAAATCAATAAAGGTCTCATGTTAATCGCAGTTTGCTTTTCTGTCAGACCTTCCTCCCTAAATCTAACATTGGTCTGGGCTTTAGTCACAGTATGGACCAGAGCCCCGAGAAGAAGAGCAAGGGGAGTAAAGCTTTGCCAGCCTCTTACATCGATGGAGCAGCCAAGCAGAGACCCGGCTCTCAGAGCCTTCTGGATGATTTGGTACAGGTTTGAAGGAGCCCTCCGCAGCTCATAGGACTCAGAGATGCCTCCAGTAAAATCCTCAAAGCCCTCCACAGTGGACCCCCCTGCTAGAGCTTCGTAAGAGCCATTCAACCTGTGGGAGAGATGATGAGAAGGATACAAGGGTCCATCTCCACCTGCAAGCACAAGCTACCACAGAAAGAAGGGCTCGTCATTGAGTATCTCTTGATTTGGTTGGTCATCAATGTGACCTGGGGCAACAGAATTAAAGCCCCTTGAAACGCAGTTGGCAACACCCTTCATGGACCTAGAGGGAGCTGTAGATGCTGGGTGGGAGGGAGGCTGCCTTAGAATGAAGTGTGTTGTGACTGACACCCCCGGCCTGGGCCACCACCAGGGGCACAGCTCCTCCCAGCCCCATACTTGGCGTAGGCCTTCTCCAGCAGCGCGCTCCAGAACTCGTTGCCTTCCTCCGAGTGCACGAAGACCAGCTTCCCGTTCTTGGTGGGCAGCCTGTCGTCCACCACCACGTCCACCCACTCCCCGTACTGCCAGAACTGAGGGAAAGAAGAAAGGAAGAGATGATGAGAGCTCCACGCTACCATCCTCCTACCCCTTCACCTGTCATCACTTCCCCCTGCATAAGCCACCGTAGGGTTTACTCCCATGCTGGATTCCTCTCCTTTGTAATAGAGACAAACTCCTCCCAGCTCTGGGGAGCGTTCAGCAGGCTTCTTAATGCTATATTAAATTTTGCTGATAGGAAATATTAACAGCATCTTGTTGCACATAATGTCAAAAACACTGAACATGTAAATTGAGTTTACACAGTGGACAGCCCAGAAAGCCAGCATGGAGATAGGATACTCTGAACTATCTCAAGGCTTAAACCTTAAGGAAAAAAAACAATGCCCCTGTAAAAATGCTGTAAGGAGAGGTCATCTAAAGCGGAAACACTCAATAGTGCTAATCCCTTCTGAAAATGCTGGGAAATGTGTGAAACACTGCTAGTGCTAAATTTTGGTCTCAAAGCCAGAAATGCTTGCTCCAGGATTCGCTGCATTCCTGAAAGGAGAGATAATAATTCACACCATAACACTCACAGGTGAGCTGGTGGAAGGGATAGGTATGTGTTCAAAAACTTCTGTCCTCACCAGGACAGCTCCTTTAGCTTTGCAGGGTGAACCCGCACTGCTCCAACCTGAGCCTAAACTCCAGGAAAAGCAGGCTGGCTAAATACCAACAGTCTGGGTTCACAGGCAAGGAAATAAAGGCAAAGCAGGGAGGGAAGGGGAGGAAGGAGGAGGAATCACGCGAGCCTGAATTCACTCTCAACAGCTGGCAGCAACAGAGCTTGGTTTGGGCTCACACAACCTGATGGTTCAGCTCAGTTTACAAAATCTCTATAACTCCCCAGAGCCCCATCAGCTGTAAGACAGCAGAAACTCAGCACTGAGCAGCTCTCATTTAACATTATTTAACTCTGTTGTAATTTTCTTTCTCTCTCCCCCATCAATTTCATGTACACACTGTAACTGTTGATTATTTCACATGTTCCAAACAAACAAACAAACAAAAAAAAGCTGCTTCTAGTTAAATACTAGCGTTTTCCTCTTTTATTCTCAATCCCCTGATCATACAGGTACCTGGAAATGAAAGATTCCAGCATAGTCCTTCTGGAAACTCTGAGCCTTGGGAACAACACGGAACAGAATATCTGGATTCAAAGTGAGAGATGCAATGGCAGCTAGGAGCCAGCAGTCACCTAAAAACACACATTACAAGGCAGAAAAGTTCATTAATAACTCCCTTAAGTCACTCTCTCACCTGGACTAAAATGCCAGCAGTAAGAGCTATGCCAGACTCGGTGTTGGTTCAGCAATCCATTCTTGTTCTGTTATTTCTCTCTTTTGCTCATTTTCCGCTCACCCAAACCACACAGGTATCTTGGGGCCTTTGAGGCTGCCCATGGTAGTCATTTCAATGGTCCAGTTTGTGCTCTGATTTTTTAATGAAGCTGTGAAAACAGGCTGCTTCACCTAAGCTTGTTTATGCCCTCAGGAGACCAAGAACACAGCCAGAAGGAGAAGGCGTTTGAGGTATGTGGGTTGCAAAGCATGGCTGGGCAGGACAGAGTTAATCATCTGTGGTATTTTAACTAGACTCAAGCCACCATACCTCCGGCAGACAAGGGCTTAGAAGAAGTCCAGAAGAGGGCAAAAGCTCTGGGTTGACAGAAGGATGGTGGGACTTCCATTCCTATCTTTTGGAGAAGATTCAGTGGATAGCAGGAACATTTGTGGGCCTATTCCTTCTCAGCCCTTTCTTTGAAGGTCTGAACTTGAACTTAGAGCTATTGCTGGAGATTTGTCTAGCAGTCTCATGGAAGCTGAAGTCTCCTAGGACCTTTGTGAGGAGGTGAGCCCTTTCTTTGGCCCACTCCTTACCCTGGAAAGGCTGGGCTTGCCCAGCCCTCCCTGGAGGCTGTGTGCCTTGCAGCTGGAGCTGTTTGCTGGGTTGGTTACACATTTATTGAGGATTGGAGGCTGGCTAAGCAGAAGCCTCTGTCACACCAAAGGTGGTGCCCCTGGGAAACTCGGTGACTCGTGGTGTTTGCACACTGCAAACAGCAGGAAGAACTTCTGTGATTCTGTTTTATTTCTGAGGTGTGCAGACAGCCTAGGAAAACAAAACCGCTCCGAAGGTACTAACATTTTCCTGGTTCCCTGAGGATTATCTGTGCCAAGATGTAGTTCCTTTGTGCTGGTGCATATTCTGCAGAAGAAATTGGCATCGCAGCTCTTGCTTCAGAGGAAATAAGCAAATTGAGAAACCAAGGAAAGAGTTTAATCTGCAGCAAGACTGAACATCCTAGAAGAAGCAGTTAACTCTTTATATTGATTTTAGGATTTATGATTTAATGCCATGGTGAATACAAGGGTAAAAGTAGGATACAGGGACTTGCTGGGTGCTCTCTGCTGCCTGTACCCCACGGGGAGGTGCCCACATGGCTCCTGTGAGCTGTTTTGGGAAACCTCTGTAAAGAAGTGTCCCTGGTGGGATGACCTTTTACCACCTGAGCTGGCTGATCACACCACGAGTCCAAAACCATCATATGTAATATGATATATTTCTACCTGTTGTGACAGCCCAGGCCTTTCTACAGAAGAGGTAAAACCTATTCTTAGTATGGGAGGTGCTGCTTGAGCCTTCCTCCAGGATTCTCAGCCTTATTTTGGCTCACGTTCAGGAAAGATCATTCAAGCTGGAAGGGGGCAGAAAAATGGTTGGATTGCCTGCTTCTCCCCATCCATCTGCATTTCTTATGAGAAGAGGTTAAAAAAATTTGTCCTGCTCATCCTATACAAGTGAAGTTTGAAGAGGAAGTGTGAAGCAGGTTAAATGCTGCTTTGCAGAAAATCTGGTTGAGGCAAGAGGTCTTAGTTGAAAGATAATATTTCCTTTGCAGAGAAGATAAAATAAAGGGATTGTGACATGTTTAAAGTGGAAATAGGGAAAAGTTGATGCTCTGCATATAGAAAAAGTCCAGAAGCCTTGGACTATAGAACATCTATGAGCAAAAACCTTCTCAAGGAGGTATCAACTTCTTGGCCTGGAATTTTCCTCTCAGCCTTAGGTAGTTACGTATAAAATAAGCAAAATTATAGGAGCACAAGGTGTGGGGGGAAAAAAAGGCCTTAAGAACCTCCTCTCCCAAGGAAATGTAGAAGCAGGAAAAAATGAGACTGAGAACACTCAGATCTGCTTTGTATCTATTTCTTTGAGGCTTTCCTTGGTACAGGCGTGTGCCTTAAGCTGTTATAATTTCTGTTTTCCTTGAAGAGGTAGAAATAATGGTGATAAGTCTGGGGAATGGTTTCAGAGGAGGAAGATGAAAAGCCTTATTGAGTTAGAACTGAAATCCTCATTTTTGTGATGCTCTGGCTGTCCCAGGCATGCTGTGAAGTGCAGAAGATTATTTCTGAGAAGGTGGCAAGATGGAGGTCCCTGGTGTTCCTGTTGTGTCCCTCCACCCTGTGAGACCAGAGAAGGCCTGCAGCAGTGACAAGTTGGTGCTCTCCCAATGTGCAAAACCTGGAAGGGTTTCCCCTTCCTGGTCCTGGCCAGGATTTTAAAGCCAGTGAATGAGAAACTACTCCAGGCTTTGCTGAGGGTGGTATATGTTGGATGCACCAATTAGGCAGAAGATTCAGTGAAATGAGGGGGGTTTCCTTAAATACATTGTTTACTTCCCTGCCTCAGAACTAAACAATTTCAGAATCTCAGCCCAGAGGATGCCAAATGCAGCGTGAAATCCTTTAAGGCGCCTTTCTTACAGCACGAATTAACTTCTTAGCATCTGGGAGAGTGAGTGACGTGGGTGCTGCTGCCTGTCTCCAACACACCAATGCAATCTGACCTCCCAGGGAAGCATTTTGGGACATGCCTGCTCAAAGCACGCCCAGGAAGAATTGTCTTGGAAGAATTGCAGTGGTGAACTTGGCCTTAAAAGCAGCCATGCCTGCCTTGAGCACTGCAGAGTCCTGTCTCCAAACCTTACTTTCCGGGGCCTAATATCTTTGACTAAGCTTGTGCCAACCAAAAGGAGCCAGCTGGGAATTGGCTGCTGCACAGTAACTTGATAAAAATGGAAGTGTGTCTGAATGTAGATGGTTTGGGGGCATCTTTATATAGTAGCGATGCATGATATTCAAGCTCCTGTGATGATTACTTTCAGAGGATGTAGGAATCTGTCCATATCAAGGAACTTCCATGATGGAGTCTAAATGGTGCAGTTGGCCTCTTACCTTCTTTTATACCACAGTGAGATCCTGGCCTATTAATAAGCTTTCTCAGCCCTACTAGACAATAGATGAGTAGTTCCAAAAGAGTACAAATTGACAGTTCCTGTTCCCTTTTTCAAAGTTCAATGTCATTTTGCCAGCAGCAAGTTTCAGCGTTAAGTTTGTGGTTGTGCCTACAGGACAGCACGAGAGCACAAGCTCCCCAGAAAGGCACCTTGTGAAGGACCACTTAAACTAGTTTTAATTCAGCTGCAGGTTATAAGTAATCTTTCACACTGTGAGGAAACTATTTTATTCCATTCCTAAAAAAGGAATTTTTTTTTTTTGAGGGAGAGAAAAAGAGACCAATTGGCCAATTAATTAATTATTTAGAATGTATTTCCAATAGACTTACAGTCAGAAAAAGGACAATATCAAAAAGCATTTCTGCTCACTGTGTGTGTTTAAAGTTACAGCCTTTTAGCTTATAAAAATAACAATTTTTTTTCAGAAAGTCTCCTCAGTATTAGCCCTGCAAGGCTAAATCACTTACAGGCACATACCACTGGTTCTGTTCAGTCTCATATCTCATGAACAAAAGTGTCAGACAAGTGCCAATTACAGCATTTACTGCTGCTGCTGAATGTCCTGTAAAGGGGCCAGCTTGATTCCTGGATCTGAAGTCATTTGAAATGGCAGTAAAGTGAAATTTTCTTTTTTTTTTTTTTTTTTTTTTTTTTTTAATTTAAGCAATTCTGACCTTTAGTTTGTGGTGGAAAGGGTAAACACGAAGCCTAACTGCACCTAGCTCCCGTGTGTGTGTCTCTGTGTGTGCGTGTGTATCTATATCTATATATACATCTATATATACACGTGTGATCTTGGAGAATTACTTTGACTGTTAGTGCACTTGAAATAGAATCCCTTGCTGCTCACAGATGTCCCGAGTTGGCTGGTGTTCCCAGTGCTGCCCAGGCAGCTCCTGGTTTACAGAGATAATCGAATTGCTGCAGCGAATAACGAATCCTTGGTGACCTGGGAGCCCAGCGACTCCTCCGTATTGATGGTGTTTACCCAAGCATGCTCCACTTGCAGAGGCCATAAAATAAATGAGAAATTTGATTAGTTTCAGCTGCTCCAGAGCTGTGCTCATTTTCTGTTTAGCTACCATCAAAGTGTCTAGACACAGAGCATCTAAACTCTCCCTTGACCTAGAGATGGTGAGTTTCAGCCAAAAGTCTGAGTGTCTGGTTCCAGGATGCAACTGGACAGCACAGAGGCATTTCTGTCCTGACTCTGTTCTGGCTTGTTGCTGTTTCAGCAGTGTCTGGTGTTCAGAAAGCATCCAAACACAACGCTGTGGCTCTTGCTTCCTGGATTGCCAAGCAGCTTCAACTCTCAGCTTTAGTCTCTGCTGGAAGCCCTTGTTCAGAGCTTGTAGTACCTGGGGCATCATACCAGACATCAAGGAAGCACTGACCCACTATCTTATAATTTATGGCAGTGCCGGTTGTCTCTGCTTTGAGATTTCTAAAGACTTTCTGAGGTTTTCTATGGAAATGAATTTTGTTCTGCAGCTGTTTACAGAAAGGCAAAAGAAGAATCCAGCAAAGGAACAGCCTTTCTTCTCCTTAGGGTCTCAAAGTTGTTAGTGAATGTATTTTTGACATCAGTGGGATATATCTGCTAGAACCAGCATCTCCAATATCCCTGAGCCCATGGGACTGAATGTCAGAAGGTCCATATATTAACATCTACAGCAAAATAAGTGAACAAACCCAGCACTATTAAGTTCTCTCCCGCCTACAGCAACTTCAAAGGCTCCCTCAACGGGTATCAGATCTATCTCAGAGCTGTCAGGCTTTGGTTTGTTCTCCAGGATACCTGTAATCTCCCCAAATCTGCCTGTAGGACAAAGCATGCACAAAGCACACGTGGGGTGGGCTCCTGGGCTGGTGTGAGCTGGTGCACTTGCCTTGGCTTCAGGGAGCTCCTGCAGCTGCCAGCCCAGGCCCAGGGAGCTGCCGTGCCTGGAGTGGCCTCTGGGCGTTCGGAACAAAAAGCAACTCATGAATATAAATAGTGTGGATCTGGAAAGCTAATATTAAACTGAGGGGGTTTCAGTATGTTTTATATTATTTCAATTAAATTTATGCCACTTAGTTCTTAAGAACTTCTGCAAATAGTCCTCGGGTTAACTTATGCAGATAGCGGCAAGAAAACTTCATAAGTCACCTTTAATAACTAAGACTATGTGACTACATTTCAAGTTGTTACTAGGCTATCAAAAAGATACGGTTCAAAGGATGTTTAAAACCTTTCAAGTCTTTCAAGTCCCCATCAAACTTCCCAAGCTGATATTCATCTAGCTTACACTGTTGTCAAAGAAATAAGTTTAATGGAGTGAGACTAACTCTGGGTTTTCTTGTTCCTTTTGTTCCTATAAACCCAGACCTGCAGTGCTATTTTTAAAAGAAAAGAAACATGTCAGAGAATATTATTAAAAATAGGCTCTATTTCCCTAAAGGATGTGTTAGCCAGTCACATACATGGCTTATGTAAATATGTAATCAGGGTCTGTTTCAATAGAAGTGTTTTACATGAGGGTTTTAATAACAAGGACTTTGATATTCAAGGTATTGGATCAAATACAAAAAAAGCTTCATATGCCTCAGAGATGTAAAGCAAATACCTGAAGGCTAGAAGGGAAGTCCCATGCCTTCAGTTTATTTTTGCGAAGGGCCAGTGTGTGTAGAAGCAACTGCAAGCAGCCTTGCAGAAACCAATTGGATTATCTTTCATTATTTTCTCTTTTTTTTTTTTTTTTGGTCAGAGAGCAAGAGAGAAAGACAATCAAGCTCCTACTAAAAGCGGAATTCGATTTTGGGGCTTTTCTTCTAGGTCTGGGATAGCTTTCAGCCCTTGGGTTACTGCCCACCAAAAGCTGTCTTGGGAAACCCCAGAGCAAGGCACCATTCCCAGATTCACAGGAGGTTTTGGGGTCCAGTTCTGTCCATCAGTACATGATGGATTTTGGCACTGGTCTCTAATGAAAGCCTATTTAGCACAAGGGACTGGGACTCTACAGAAACATTCAGCAGGTGGCAGAAATAGAAAAGGGCTCAGGGTATTGGTATTCAGTTTCTAGGCTGAACACAAATAACGCGCTGGCCTCTTCTAGTTAAAGAACAGATAATATTTTTCAGTCCTATAGCTTGTAAACTGTCAGGGAAAATGAGGTTTTACTTCAGGTGTATGTTCTTAATTTTTTTTTTATGCCATTATAGAAACTTTCCAAATAGGAGGTGACAAGAAATGTCGCTTTTACTACTTATTTGAGCCATTCTCCTGAAATACAGTAAGTGATTTCCCCATACGCTATTCCAGCATCCACCAAATAAATATCCTGGAGCAAGTATATGATTGGGCATCTTATTTTTAGCATTTGGAGTACAAGCCCACACACCAGGGAATTTTTTAGCAATTGCTTTAATGGTGCTGTGTTTACAAGAGCAGCACTGGTGTTATTTATCGCCAACGACTTGCAGAAATTGTTTCAATCTCATTTGCACAATGGATGTGCTGGAAGACCAGTGAGGTCAGGAGTACTGAAGTTAGCAGCACAGGAGGGAGAAAGGCTGATTTCTCTGTGTCTAATCTATCAAATTCTCATTACAAGAGTTTCAGCCTTCTCGCCTCTCGATGCAGTCAAGGGCTTGCTGCTGCTGTCCTCTGCAGCTGGATCTTATCAGCAAGGCAGGCAGGGAAGGCAGCAGCTACTCCAAGAGGGAATAAAGTCCCCTTATAGCTCCCTTCTGGCCACTTCCACAGCAGCTCTGTTTAGCCAAAGGCAAGCACTGCAGAAAAATGTGTAAGGAAGTTTTTTTTGTGATGGATGTCTGGGAGAGGATGAGTGCTGCCTGAGAGATACCTCCTCTGCATCAGGCCCTGATTTGGGGAGCCGAGCAGCACTGCCTTTTTTGTCTGTGTGGCTAGTGCCTGGTCGCTCCTGTCCCTGCTCACAGCTCTACCTGAAATGCTGTTCAAGCAGAAAGGGGGGCTCAGCATAAAGGGCTTGGAACAATTTATTTGTTGTGGACGGTATTACAAAGTTTACATTCTCTGTTCATCTTTTTAGATGTGGTCCTTGTTTCTAACTCATGCTTGGACCACCCTGCTTGACACAAAATGCACATCATAGACCCTGCCCCTCTATTAAACCAGTTCCTGCTCTGTTCCTTGGTTGTTGTGTATTTGTTTGGCGTGAAACTGAGGCTGGAACTTGCTCTGCCTCCCAAATAAAACTCGCTAAGGACTAGGCTACAGCAGAAAGCTTCCCTGGTGCCCCTTGTCCCCTGAGTCTTTGGAGCTGCCCTGGCTGTCATGGTCACAAATCCCATTCTCTTGCCTCAGGGTTGGCATCCACCTCCGTATTAAGAGGTCAAAAGCAAACCAGTTTTCTCTTCCATGTAATTATTTCCTTCCTCCAGGAGACAGTTTGGTGTCTTCCAATTTTGACATAGCTCTTACAAGCTCATATATGCCCTGTCTCAGGCAGCAGTGCTGGTATGTGAGTCCTCTTTTTGGGTATCTGTCCCTCCGTACTATGTCTGGGAGACAGCCAATAAAACAGTCCATGTATCAGGAGTTTTTAAATGAAGCTAGCTTCATTTCTTTTTCTTCTTCCAAAACAAAATTCAGAAGCACTGTACGTACCCAGCTCTCCTTGGCAGACATCTGTTCGGGTAGCTCCTCCAACTATAAACTGAGGGTTGGCACACAACTCCTGAAAAGACATGATTTCAAAGTTTGCATCACCCTCTCTGGTCTGAAAAGTTCCCTTTTCTTGTTCCTTGTTTCAATATTCAAAAACTATTAAATGCTTTCAGCATTTCTTTAAAACTATATCCTTTCTCCTCTGTCTGGTTAACAGGGTCCCAGAACAACATTTCCTTATTAAATTGAGGAGAGCATGTTGCTACTAGGCACTGTCAGTGATACTACTGAGAATTTTTGCTACTGTGGAGACAGAGGCAAAAATCCACTTCAGTGTTTACATCTTACTTTATCTTGCTGAGATTTTGGTTCAAGCAGCACAAATGAGTTTGTGACTGTGGCTGCTGCCTGTGCCACTGGAACTGCGCTGAGTTTCCAGTGCCAACAGCGTGGAGGATGTTCCCCCACCCTGACCCTGCTTCCTGGGAGGCCAACCACACAAATGCTTTTATTAGCAACAACCCCCCTTTCTTCCTGGCCCTTTGGGGCCAGCCAAGTAGGTTATGGCAGTGACTGTCACTCCTATCCCAACCCTGAGCTCTCCAACAACTCATGGCCCATATTAGGAAGTTATTATTGTCTCTCTAGAGACAAAAGCCTTTTCTGTTTTTCTGAGAATTTTCCACGAGCTTCTGGATGGCAGCAAGGAGTGGTTTACAGGAAGCCTAACTTGGCAAGCAGGGTTGAGGACAGTTTAGGCAGTCACTGGCTCTCCTCGAGAGCAGCAGTTGTCAGCCCTGAGCATCCTGTGGAGAGACAGAGACAACCCAGGACTTCTTGTGTATGATGAAGAGCCAGTTTGTGAATCTTCTCTCCAACAGGCATCATCTCAGCTACATCTTTTTGCTTCTGTCCAGTGGAGAGGGGTCCAGCAGTAGGATTCCCACCACGCAGAAGTTTATTCTCTTCTCCCTCTGAAGTGGTGCACGTGCTGTCAGTCAGCTGCATATGACTTATTACTCACCCAGATACCTGTCCTTCCTGAGCCACTCCCAAGTGCCACATGCACCTTTCACACAGCTGAGTTTCCCCTCAGGGGTCCCACACAGGCTGGTCTCTGGCAGGCAGGGCTGGGACATTCAACCCTGTTGGATCTCAGCCCTCAGTTATTCCTTACCCTGCTATGCTTGTGGCTGTGTCTATGCCTGCAGCAGGCTCAACACTGTTCTTGTATGAGAAACCCAAGTCTAATTTAATGAGTTTTCTAAGGCTCATCTTCTCCAAGGACAGGCAAAGCCAAGACACACATCCATGGTACTTGCTGAGGTAACATCCAGGTACCAGAGTGAGGTGCTGATGGATAAATGGAGTTGCCAGGGTTATTAAACCTGGAGCTACTAAACTTGCAAGTTTCTGTTTCTCACTTTTCTCACTAAAAATAGTGTTCTCTCACTATTATTTTTTTTTTTTGTGAAAAAATAATAAAGCCCAAAGCCTTGAAATTTTCTGTTCTTCTCATTCTCCTTTCCTCCACCAGATGGAGGTAAGTAATTTGGAGGGGGCAGAGTGTCCCCATTTTTTAAAATATTTCTTGATGTTGCAAAATGACAAAGGAGAAGTAAGTAGGGACAGAAATAAATGACTGAAGAATGAGAGTGCATAAAAATCTCTGAAGCCCTGATTTTGTGACTTAAAAAAAAAACCCCATCATCTAATCTTTGCTGATGAAAATTACTTTCCTAGAATCAGAGGCCATTTCTAGGATATACGTATTTAGGTAATAGCATTTCCACTCAGTTGCTGTTTAACTTTTACAGGCAGCTTGAAGTGAGGCAGAGGGTTTCATTTAGGTATTAGCCTGGTTTCCTGAGGGGCACAGTGGCAAGTCCTGGGTGTGGGTGCTGTTACGACTGACAGTCGATGGCACCTGGGGTGGCCCATGGTCTGACTGGATATTTGTGGGGCTTTTGCATCCATCTCCAGATTGCACCCTGGACTCATAGCTCTCTGGAGCTGGAATGGATAGGAAGAAAGCAGCTTGCCATGAAGCAGGTTCCCATGAAGAAGCTATAGGATTCTCTGCTTTATAACAGGCTTAGAAGATGATGATTTCTTTTCCCACCCCCTTTCCAACCTTGCTTCTGCCAGCCATGGAAGTAAAGCAAGATAGGATTAAGAAACAAGACATGCAGAAACAGTGGATATTCAGGCTCACCACTGATTTAGCCTGGCTGTTCAGCTGGGCTTGGATTAGATTTGCACCCAGTGGAACAGGCAGGTACAGAGCACTCTTACCGTGGGGCGCTTCCACACTATCCCCTGGGTTTTGAAGGAGTATGGTCCCAGGTCCCGGTAGCCCAGAGCAGAAGGACAAGCTGGGAACTCTTCATCCTTGAACAGTGTTCCTGTCTTCAGGCACTGCTGCTTCAGGGCTTCATAGTCCTGCTTCAAATACTTGATGGCATTCCTGTTGGATCCGAGCCCATCCACTGCCGCTCGTTCTTGGCATAGTCTCGCCGTGACCCTGGACATGCTGCCCACCCTCCCAGTGTGTGCTGCAGCTCTGCCTTTGCCTCTTGGGCAAAGAGAAGAGGTGAGTACGGGCAGGCAGCGGGCTAGGGTGGAGCCAAGGACTGCCCTAAGTGCTCCAGCAGCCCTGGAGGGAGGAGGCACCAGGAGTGCAAATATGTACCAGGGAGACGGGCGGGAGCCACAGCCATCATGGCTGGGATTACGGGCACTGCCTGCTGCTACTCCCATGGTATTTGCTTTCTTTGCTGTCTCTTTTTAAAATACTCTTTTAGCAAGAAGCCAGGGAGAACTTTTTGCAGACACACCTGTTAACAGATGGAAAGAGACCGTGTGCATTCCATGTGCTGAAAGTCAGGTTTAAGGATCAGTCCTTTAAAAATCCAGGTGAAGATGGTTTAAGACTCCTTTCCTCCTTCTGAGATTGGGCTCTATGCTGTTGGAGAGTTGTGCAGCCACAAAACCCAGAGCTGGATATCTATTGCTACAGCTTAAAAGGCTATGGAGATGCCACGGATTTTTAAAGTTAGGGAAAAGTTGAACCCACTTCTGGCTTAAATGACAAGGTTTTTTTAAAAAGACCCCTCTCTTTGGCACTCTCAAAGCAGTATGAATTTATAATTTAATTTATTAGCAACAAGAGAGGTGAGCTTGACAGAGCTAGAGCTGGCCACTTGCAGAAGGCAAGGATACAATCCAGAAGCATGACCTAGGCCAAAAGTGGGGAATTGTTTCACCAGACAGGAGGGAAGCTGGTAAACCCTGCTACCCCTCTCTAGTGTTACCTTGGGCAGAAGTCTCTAAAACATCATCTATAAAAACAGGTTCTTGTCTCAGCTGGTGAGAGATTACCCATCATACTTACAGTCTTCTGGTGGTGTTTCCTGCATATAAAATGTTTACAGGCCGAAAACAAAGAAAACCTTGGGTGCAAAAGGCTTTATAGACCTTAGGAAATAGTGGTTCCTGTTCTTGTAGGAGAAAAACTCCATTTCTACCCTGGCAACCCCGTTTTGTACTGACATAGGTGTGCACACCTCCCTGGCAAGGTGCCTGCAGATGTCTGTAGGTTCAAAAACTGAAGGAGGAAGTATTTTCCATGGAGCACAGCTGCTCTCTGCTGTCATCCTGTATAATGACTGGGATTCCCCAGCAAAGCCACTGTGTGTCCAGCTGAAAGCTGGGTAAACAGTAACTTTGTTTGCCAAGGGACATGTCTGACAACTACCCCTAGGTAAATTTGGACAGAAGGTGTGGGGAGGGGAAGAGAAAATTTTTAAGGACTGAAACCTGGTGAGATAAGGAGTCCAAACAGAGGCTAGCCGGGTTGCTTGTCTGCAAATATTTGAAGAGAGTGAATGCAAAGGAGGAAACAAAATGACTTCATCAGTTCCAGGTAGTGAAGGCTGGGCTGAAGGAATTAATATATCAGTGACCCCAAAATTAATACTGTTGAAATTGAGGAAAGGAAAAGGATGGCCAACATTTTATCCCTGTTGCATTTCAGTACTTCCAGGTATGCCTGTGTATTGAACCAGAGTGAGGAGTGGAATAATAAAGGGTTGAGGGGAAGATTTTTTTCTTTCCAGGGTGGATATTTTTCCTGTCAAATTGACCCACTCAGGGGTACCCACTTTCTTTGCTCATGAGGCAGAATACTGCTTTCTTTCCCACCCTGCACCAGTGCCTGGTGCTGAAATTTCCTCTCTTCCTGTGGTCCAGTGGAACACTCCCACTTTGATGTGATTGCTGTAAGCTGCAAATTTGGCAGCATTGTTCGTGGAAAAGCGTGGTTCTCCAGCAATTAGAAAAGGTCATTTTGAACAGTTTGAATATTCTCTTTTCCATGTTCTTTTTCAGACATGCACTTGATATGCTGTGTGCTCTGTAACTCCAGTTGCCACTGGATGTGAGCAGGCACAGCTGGGGTGCATCACCAGAGTGTAACAGGGAAAGACAAACAAAAGGTAGGACACAGGCTGAAAGAACTGGGGTTGCTCAGTCTGGAGAAGAAAAGCCTCCAGGAAGACCTTAGAGCACCTTCCCATTCCTAAAGGAGGCTACAAGAAAGCTGGAGAGGGAATTTTTACAGGGTTTGTAGTGATGAGACAAGTGGGAATGTATCTTCAAACTGACAGACAGGAGGTTTAGATGAAACATTAAGTAGAAATTCTTCACTATGAGGATGGTGAGGCTCTGGCACAGGTTTCCCAGAGAGGATGTGGATGTCCCATTCCTGGAAGTGTTCAAGGCTGGGTTGGATGGGCCTCTGGGCAACCTGTTTTAGTGAAAGGTGTCTCTGCCCATGGTAGGGGGGTTGGAACAAGATGATATTTAGGGTCCCTTTCAACACAAACCATTCTATAATTCAATGAAATACCATCAGATTTTAACAATAAATTTGGGGTTTCACATTTGGAAAGAGGCTGAGGACAACCCTTTTCCCTGGGGGAGGCTTGGACCAGGTAACCACCCTCTGTGTCCACCACAACTATTTGATTCAAGTCATCTGTAGCACAGCACTTCAAATCCATTTTCCAAGCTTGATTAGAAGCAGCATGATTTATTTTGTGTAGAATGTGATACACAAGCACCATCTAGAGGATATAAAGAAGAGGAGATGATGACTGTATAGTTGACTACAGCAACAGCTGACAGTTGTATTATAGGAGGAAAAGTTTTCAGGTTCCCCATGACTCAAAAACTGCTGCCGAAGTGGCATTAACCCCTAGGGTTAATAGTTATAACAATTATTCTGATTTTTGTTGCTCTGGGATTTGCATATTTTCTCATGGCTCTTCTTGCTTTCCTTTCTCTCCCCCTTTCTTGATGATAGCAAGTGGATGAGGGGAATAGGGAAGAACCAATTAAACCAGGAAAATGCATCACCTGGGTTTCAAAGAAGAGACTGAAAATTCCATGCAGTCGGGACTGTTCTGTATATGAGGAAATCTGTAGCAGAAAATAACTGCCAATTACCCAGCAGTTCCAGATACATTTCTGATATAGTGCATTAGAGAGGGCTCTCCTGTACTGCAGCACTTGGCTAATGAGAATTAAATCTGCTTTGCTGTACTGTAGACCCTGCAGCATGAAAACAGATTAGTTTGATTCTGAGAGCTTGCCTTCTCCTTTTCTAGATGTATGGGCTCCTACCCACCCTATTGCTGTGAAAATGGAGTGACTATCAATAGGAAGACTATTGGGAGCTATGAAAGTTCCTAAATGTTTGTCTCTAGGATTATTGTTTTAGAGGTTGCAATATTTTATCTGAGTGTTTGGGGAGGGAAGGATTGCTACAAACTGCAGCCTGGCAGGTTCCCTATAGCGAAATATATCTGAAATTAGCTGTGATCCTGCTTGTTTGTTCTATAAAAGCCATAAAATCGTTGGTGCCTGAGGAGGAGGAAGATGATATCCTGCAGAGGTAATGTCTGCACCCCGGGTGTGAAGCTCCACAACACAAGTTGGGCTGATCTAGAATGATGGTTCAGCGCTGGAAAGGAAGCTTGGAAGGATAGCTGGATTTTGCAGGATGACCCAGGTCTTTCTGACACCTCACGCTGAACTGGCCAGGGCTGGAGCCACCTTGTGATGTTGGGGAAAGCTCAGTACCTCTCCAGATCCCAGCCCCAGACAGGAAAGCAATTCCCTTCCCCATGAAACATCACTACTGTTACTGCAAGCCTCCTTCCCTGGGAAACCACCCTCATCCTAATGAGGACAGGGCAATTCCCGGGAAGAAGAACAGGAGCCCAGCAGGTGCATGGGCCCATTCCTCCCTTCCTGAGCTGTTGACCATTTGTTCCTAGTATCCATGTATAGTGAAAGGGCAGAGGAGCAACACAAAGGAGGGATGGTACAAGGCAGAGAGGCTCCCAGTTATTCACAATTGCTGAGTGTGGGCACAGGGAAGGACAAACCTATCCTGCCTGAAACTCTGTGCTGTGAATGGCAGCTGGATGCTCCTTATCAGAAGCCAGAATGAGCTGCTGCAGCAACAGCTGAAACCACTCACCCTCAAAATGTGAGAGCTGGTGACTTCTTTGAAGAGCTGCAGGTGTGCATGGAGATTAAGAAGAAGTCAGATTTCTTTTTCCTTCTGAAGTTGCCTGGTTTTAGGGAGACACAAGTGGGTAACTATTCGTGGAACTGCTGCTTTCACCTAAGAGCATTACACTGGTCTCACAGTCAAAGAGAAATCACCTCTTTCTTTAAAGAAAATGGGCACATTGTGTAAGTATGTAGAAAACGAAGGAACTGGCTCAGATAGTGCTGAAAAGAACTTCCTTCCCTCTGACTGTGGACTCCTGTCCACATCTGCTGCTGGGCTGGAAGTGGAAGTGGTTGACTTGTCGACTTACCTGGCTGCAGAGGATTTTGTGGGCAGGCTGTTCAGATGGCTGCTGGGATGGCCAACTTCCCATATAAGAGAAATTCTGTATTACACCAATATATCCGTGTCTGTCATTAAACTACCTGGGACAGTACAGTCCCTGTAAGTCTGGGACCAGTCTGACAAGCCAGGGTGGCAAATACACCTCTTCTCTGCATTGCCCCAGGTACCTCTCTCACTGCTTAATTGAATCCTGGCTGGTTCAATTTCTTTCTGGCTTTGCTCCCTTCTGTTTCTCTCCTTTTCTGTTTGGCACAGTCTCAACCCTCATTGCACCTCGGAGACTCTAAGAAAACTCTGGTAGCTCTGACTGAGCAGAGCAGAGCAGCCACATGAGATTCTTGCACACACTTGGCTCGATCGTTGTCCAGCAGAGGCTGTCGGCCGCCGCCAGACCCCAGAGTGGTCTGTGAGTATCATCTGTGGGACCCAGGGGAGATGGCTAAGAAAAGCAAAGTAATTACATGGCAGATTTTCAACCCAGCTTAAACTTCTGCATCTGCTGAAAAATAGCTAGACCAGAGGAGTTCACAAACCAAAACCTGGTTTTGTGGGCCAGTGAAAACCATTGCTTTGAACTGATTCTGGTTTCCTTTTACCCTGACTCTTGTAAAACCAGAGAAGCCTGATCTGTGGCAGCTGTACGTATTCAAACCACTACGTGGAGCCAAAGAAACGCTTTTTGAGCAGCTCTACAGCTCCCAGATCCGTCACGTTAGGATGCAACACAGCCCACTGTGAGTCAAACTCCCAGGTGGTGAAATGCTGTTGTCTCCTGCTCCGGGAGATGGCCTTGCTTGAGAGATAACTCAGCAGTGCTTAGCAAATTTAAACAGCTGAGCAAAACCATCCTCCAGTGCCACTCTGTGTCCTGCTCAAGCTTCAGCACAGCCATGCTGGAGACCTTGGCTAAAGGAACACCCTCAGTTGAGTGCACACAGCTTACGGCACGTAACATTACTGGATCTGCTTCCAGCTCTCCATGTGTGACTGATTTCCCATGTGCTGCTAAAAACACCATTATTCCCTTAATAAACAGAGCTCTTCTGACCCACAGGGAACAGGAGGCATCTTCAAAGCCCAGCAAAGTTGGACTGTGCCTTGCCAGGTTTGGACAACCAGGTGGTATCAGGGGTGTTTCCTTGCATGGCCATGATCTATACAGGCTGGTGCTGCTCAAACCATTCATTTCTAACTTCAAAAAGATTTTGGAGGGCTCCTCTGCTACACTGGGAATTGAGTGGGCAATGCTTAGCTTTTTTTCCTGTTTAATGGTAATGGCTTCCCATGAACTGTTCAAGCAGGATCTGTGCTGAGCTTAGGAAGAGGAATCATGAATGATGGAAGGGCAAAACTACCAGGCAAATGGACAATGCTACACAATGGTTTGGAGCACCATGTACCAGCAGTGAAGGAAAACTTCCCACCACATCTCAGCAAACGGTACCACCACTAATTTATGATTCTTTAAGCATTTGTCAAACAATAATGTTCATTTTAGTCAGATAGGATGGCTCCAAACCACTGTTTCATACAACGTGCAAAAAGAGGCACCTGTCCTTCCAGGGCAGCTGGGCAGCCACTGTGGGTGGCGGGTGCAGCACGAAGGACTCACAGCATCTGTGAGCTGCCCAGGGAACACTGCCTGGCACCAGCACATCCTGAGTCAGACCTAAAATTTGAAACAAATGGTTTGAATTCTCCCTCGGAGGGTTGCTGTTCTACGCGGGCGCCAGCAGCAGCATTTCAGCCATTCTTGGCAGCAACTCACTGCCAAAACGAGATGCTCTCTTCCCCCACACCGTGTGTGTGTGTTTCGGGGAAAACTCGGGGGGAACTCGTTGTTTGTGGTTTGGGCTGTGCGGGGGGTGCAGGTGGGTCCATGCCAGCAGTGACAAAACGCGTGCTGTGGTTACCACCAGCAAATCAAGCTGTGAGCCGTCTCCGTTACCTGCCACGTTCGAAGTTGTAACAAGGTGACAACACGGGGTACTGACATAGCGGGATTTGAGCCATATTAAATTGTCCCCTTCCTTTGTCATTTTTTGTCTAAACTTAGAGAGTTGATATGGATCGTTCTGGTTTTCACACGGGAAATACCAACTTTTTTGAACTGATGTGTACATGTGGCAATACGGCAGCCAGGGATAGCGCAGGTGTGAAGCCGATGAGGCGCCCACTGAGGCAGAGATGCCTCTCCACGGAGCACCGAGCTGGAGATCCCGGGAGGGGAAATTTCTCCACCCGCGACTCCCGGGACAGAGCGACTGGAGCCAAGCGGGGGGCGCGGCGGGGCTGAGCAGTGGCGTGGCAGCCGGTGGAGGGGAGGGATGACAGGCGGGGCCGGGATGTGCCGTGCCGGGATGTTCAGTGCCGTGCCGGGGCGGGGCGGTGGCGGAGGCGATGGCGGGGATGGCGGCAGCGCTGGCGAAGGAGCGGGCGGCGACGGCGGGCGCGGGGCGGCACGACCGCGCTGTGCCCTACCTGGGGCAGCACTTCGGGGCCCTGCGCCAGGAGTGCCTGCAGGAGGGGCGGCTCTTCCAGGACCCCTCCTTCCCCGCCGGCCCCGCCGCCCTCGGCTACCGGGAGCTGGGGCCGCGCTCGCACAAGACGCAGGGCGTCGTCTGGCGCAGACCCACGGTAGGGCGGCGGGGGAGGGGGGGATCCCCGGTGGCATCGTTCCGCCGTGTCACCCGGCTGTTCTCCTTCCCTCAACCCGTAAATTTGGGTGGATGGAATCGTGCGGGGGCGGCGGGTCGGGGTGCGGCTGCCGGGCGCGGTGCGAGCCCTCCCCAGGCGGCAGAATCGCGGGGCGCCCGTTTCGTGCAGCTGCGGATGCTCAGAGCACCGGAGGCTCCCCTTTGCTCTGGGGACAGGTTGGCAGCGTGACTCGCTCTGCCTGGAAAACAAACAAAGCAGAAAAGCCGTTTTCTTCTCCATCCAGAGCTCTCCGCGTGGACCAATCGCTTTGGGTAGCGCTTGGGGCTCTCTCTTCCGATAACTCTTTCAGCAGAGCCGTGAGTTGACCGCTGTGAGGTTTATTCCCGAAGCAGCCCTGCCATCCATGGGAGCCGTGGGGTCAGGTGGACTCCGGGGTGCCTCCAGGCACTTCTGAAAGACCTTGGCATAGTCAGTGGTGGGGAGGTAATGGCAGAGCAGTGTGTGCACGTGTGTGAAAATGCAGGGCACCTCCTGTCGCGTCCTGTGAAGTGAGATGGCTGCACACGAGCTTTGGTCGCCAGCTCCCGTTCTCACTGTGCTTGGTGTGTCTGGTGTCTGTACCCGTTCCTGCCCTGCTCCATCTCTGTGGTGTTCATCTGCTGTGGTCAATGGTTTGGTTAATTTGCTGCAAGTGGGGGCTTGTTCCCTGCCTTACCTGCGGCTGTGTGTAATGCCAGGCTTGTTTTGTTCCCAGGAGCTGTGTTCCAACCCCCAGTTCATAGCCGGCGGAGCCACTCGCACGGACATCTGCCAAGGGGCCCTAGGTAAGGTGGGGGCAGAAAGCTGAGTTTTCCGTGCAGGTGCTGCACCAGGACACCATGGTTTATACATGGCTGTAACTCACCCTGTGAATACCTCCTTTTGCATCCTACCACCTCTATTCACACCAAATCAGACTTTTGTCACCTTTCCTTGGTATTTGGGGAGTGTGTGTGTGGCCACTGAGCACAGCCTTTCTGCGTGCACCAAGCAGGGGTGACACACACTGGTTTCCTGATGGCTTTTCTGATCATGACCAGTTCCTTTCACGTTCTCATCTGTGTGCCTGGGAGCAGCCTGACTCATTTCTGCCTTTCACAGTGTGCTTGGAAGAGCAGTTGTGTGCATAGCAGACCTTCTCTTTCCCCAGAGGGAGAGAGTGCTGCTGAGCAGGCGGAACCTCCTTAAACTTGGGGAGATGCTGTAGAGAGAAAAGAAGTTGTATGGGGGATTTCCTGCTGGTCGCCAGCTCTCAAGGAAGACAGAACTGGGGTGTTTCAGGAGGGATGGGCCAGCCTGTGAGCCCGCTGCTTTTGCCATGGCTTCTGCTCAGTTTGTGCAATGGCATCCCCTTGGTGGGACTCTCTGGGGGAGATCTGGGAGCTGCAGGGAAGTGCCAGGGGACAGTGGGGAAGAAATGGCTTAGCCTGGCTGTGAGTGCACAGCTGTTCCAGTCGGGAAGCCTCTCTCCTGCCTTGCCTGACAGAAGGGGGTTTGAGGTGGAGGAGGTCTGCAGAGATATGAGGAGAAGAAATAAAGTGAAGTGAAAGCAGCAGGCTCCTCTTTATTCCACAGCTGTAGTGAGAGGGTTTTAGATTAGACAAATAGCATGGTTGAGGGAAAGCTCTCATGTAGGAAACATGAGTAATACGAGCTGTGTTGTGCTGAAGCAGTGGTGTTGGCAAAGGAACCAAATTCTGTTTGTTTGCTTTCAAATATTCAAATTTCAAATACATTGCGACTTCTTAGTTTCTAGTCCTGCTGCTGCTATTTGTGTGTTCATGTCCAAAAATGTAACAGACAGGGAAGCTTATATTTTGTGCTTATGTTTTCATTTAGCAGTTTTTCGAGTTAGTGCTTTGACAGCCAGATGCCATTTGTGTAAAAATGCCTGACAGTAAAAATGCTTAGATTGTGAACTCGGTTCTCCTCATGCCCCAATATCATCGGTGGTGTGGGTTAGGCTCTGTTGTGCCTTGGGTTGTTGCCATGTCCCCAGCTTCCTTCCTGTGCTCTCTCTGCCCAATACCATGTCTCCCACCATGACTGTTTTGGCATGAAGCGTGTCCCAGTGCATAAACACACGTGCCAGACATCTGTTTTCTCTTTTTATTGTGAAACTTTACGGTAAGAAGTTTTTCAAATTGAAATTAAAGTTTAATGCCATTTCAACATCTGGCGTTTCTGTAGAGATGCTGGTTTCTGGAGTCATTTAGTTGCTTTCTGCCTTCGGAAGGCTTCCAGCTTTTCTAGCCAGATGCTGTGGCAGCAAGAGCATGGGAATGAAAGATTTGAAACTTCATTTTCCAGTTGTGAAATTGCTGTTGCTAATACCAAACTCTGTTTTAAGTTGATGAAAGCACTTGCTGCCCTAGTGTTCTTTGGACCAGTCAGATGTTCTCATGGGGTTGTATGGTCTCACCAGAGGATATGAAGTGACTCACAGCTGGTATTGTTGTACCTCCTGACCCTCTATTCGAATCAGAGGTTGTCAGTGTTCTTGTTTGTATCACCTTTTTCACCGTCACTAAGTGCTGCGATGACTCTCCTGGCTGTATTCTCATGAATCTGGGCAGGGTTTTGGTGTTGTGTGACAATTGTTGATTAAAAATTAGATGCTTTTGATCCTATCTCTGTATAGCCCTTGAGTTCCTAAGAGCCTGTATGGAATCTCTGCTCTTTCACACAATGGGGCTGGCAGATGCACTGTACAAATGCTTGCTTTTTTTTTTTCTTTTTGCCACTGCCTTATCTGATACCAGCATTTATATTGATAAATTTGCTTAAGCCTCCATTTACTTGAACTTTGTATGTACTTTGAATGTCGATGTCCCATCACATTTTAGGGTGTTATAGAAAAGATTGCACTGGAAGATGTCAGGTGCTTTTGGAAACCTGTACTTTTCATTATGCTGGTTTTTTTCGGTAGGACGCTTTTGTAGTCTTATTCATCCCCCAAAAAGGCTTGATCAAAAAGCAATAGACCTGTGCCCATGGGGAATTTCATTGCTGTTGCTGAGCCCTCCAGAACATCTGGGAGTACTGCAGGGGCAGATGAGGCACCCAGAGCACATGGACCCGTCGCATCTGCATGGCAGCTTCTTGGCAGGGAATGTGTAACCAAACAGCTCAGCTAATGAGCAGAGCTTCTTTCAGTTCAGGAATCTTTGGCCGGGTGCATAAATTTGTTTCATTGCTTTTGACCTGGACTTTTAAGAAACTGTGATGCTTATAAGGCATAGCTGATCATCAGTGCAGAAAATGTTGTTCCCTTGGCAGTTCATTAGGTTCTCCAGACACCAAAGTTCTGCCCCTTGGGATTTGGATTATCCTTTATTCTGGCCTTGTGAGGGGGTTTTTTGGTTTTGGTTTGTTGTTGTTGCTGTTTTTGTTGTTGTTTTTTTGTTGTTGTTTTGTGGTTTTTTTTCCTTAGGAGAAACTTTTAAAGGCAAATATTCGAAGTTAGTTTTGCAGTATCAGATCTGCAAAGTCAGTGATGGTTATTTGGCTCCAAATGGCAGCACACGGGATGTGGTGACTCATTACAGCTGAGGGGAGGATCCAGAGCCAGAGAAGGCTGGTTCACCCTTAACCACCTTTTTTCGGAGTGGATGTCACCATGGTATCACAACACTGGGGTGTAAACAGCAGAGGATCTCCCAGCTGCTGTTTGGCTGCAGGTGTCTCCTCCTTACATAAAAAATGTGTGGAAAGATAACTAACTGAGTAGGTTGAATTTAGAAAATGAGACCCATGGTGTTCTCACGCTGACAGCCACTCTACTGTCAGTGGGTTGCCACGGCCTCGTGTTTGTAACCAGAAAACTTTCTGGAGTGCCGTGGTATTAATATAAATACGTTCAGTAGCTGTTAATCTACGACTGCTTTAAAATAATGATGAGTCTGTTATTGGCAGAACGTACATTTTTCCTTTTACGCCACGCTCTTACATGAGCTATGCAGTGACCAGAGGAACTGCCTTTTGCTTACAGCCCTTCAGGCATTTGATGGGTGTGTTTTGTTTGTCTTTTCTCTCCAGAATGGCTAATTTTAAGACCTTAAGGCTATTTATGCTTGCCTTGCAATTACTTTTTTTTTCTAACAATCTTGTTACAGCTGGAGATTAGGTAAATGCAGAGATAGGTGTATGGAAATAAGAAGTAAAACATTGAAAGCAGCAAAAAGTAAGCATGACAGGACAAAAAATAGCACTTCTTGTTAATATGTGTTACAGATCAACTCACAGCCTGATAATATTCCCTTTTCTGACAACATTGTTCTACCTACTGCTCATTTACAAAAATTATTTGTGATTAATATAGCCTTGCTAGCAGTCCTTTCAGATTCTAAGCAACCTGTTTGTCAGCCTCCCCTTGGACTTCCCTTCCCTATCAAAGGAAAATCACTGTCAAGAGCCTTACAAAAGTACCAGTTTGGGAAGTTCAGACTATCTGGTGAAGACCCTGCTCAAGCTTGCTTAGTGCAGGCTAAAACTCCAGGTGTAATCACAAGATCTGTTCTCACCCAGGGTGTGAATTATCAGGTGTACTTTTAGTGATGGCTCTTCACGGAGGTGGAGATGATATCCTGGCTGTTGAGCACTTTTAAGTGTGGAAACCAAAGGATGCCTTCCATATGCTGCAGCTGCCTTTAAACCTCAAGACCCTGCCCAGAGTTGTCAGAGTTTTGTGTTTGACTCCAAATTCTTGTTAGAAACCAGTATAAAGTTCAACTGAGAGATTTTACAACAGGCTGCGATTTCAGTCTGCCTTGATGGGAGAGCTAGAAAGCAAAGAAAATTCTTCTAAATTCTGCTTGTGGGTGTGGAGGGCCTCTGGGGGGAGTTTCTCCTTGAGTTTCTGTGCTTCTTACCTCCAGGGGAAACATGACTCAAAGATGTGCTACAGCATTAAAGTGTATGCTCGTAATCTGGAGGCCTGATCAGCTTCTTGACCAAGGCTTCCTGAGCTGCTGTGGCTGTGTTGAGCTGTTCATTTGTTCTTCCTGTGCTGCTCTCTGCCTGCCCAGCCCCTGCTCTGGCTATGGAATAGAAATGCTAATATTTCTTGGGAAGAATGGTGCAGCAGCTGCCCTCTGAGCCAGACTCTTTCCTCCTGGCCCTCTCTTTCTCAGCAAGCATCTTTGCAGTGTGTGGTGGCACCTCTGGATGCAGCTCCCAGGGAAGAGGGGCTCAGCTCCTTGAAGGAGGCTGAGAGAGTAGTCACCACTTTGCAGGGTGAGATGGATGTGCTGTCACAGGTAGGGAGGGGAATTTCATCACTGCTTCATGTCTGTCACAGGAGAATAGCAAGGTGACTTTCCTGCTTAAAAACTTCTCTGAGAAGCTGATTTTCCCACTGCAGTACAAGCAGCCAGAGGCAGGGCTGAAGGGAAAGTTTTATGTTCGGTTCTTCCCCTCCAGGTTGTGAAGCAGTAAAAGCACCTTGGCTTTTGAAATTATTCAGTAATTTCATCTCTTCCACCTTTCCTGAGAGGTGAAGAGATGTGTGGAACAGATGTATTTCACAGAGCTGCTGCTGGGGGTCAGCAATGCGAAGCGAGGGCAGCCTGGAGGGAGCTGGTGCTGTCTGAGCAGTGATGGATTTGGGCCTGAGGGTGGCCCTCGAGGGATGCTTTAGCGTTAACTCACCCTGAGGCTTTCTCCCATTTGGATCCCAGCTTCTCACCTATAAGCTTTTGAGCCTTTTCCCATGGGAGAGAGGTGGCTGTGTAGGGGCTGCTGCTTTGCTGGCCTTTGGCTTGCTGGCAGCTGTGACAGGTTCACACACTGAACCTGCGATCCTGCAGGACTCTTGTGGGATCTCATGGAAAATACCAGCTGCCCTCTGTTCACAAAGCAAGGGAACAGCAAATCTGGTAATGGTAACAAGGAGTTTTGTGTCGGGCTGTGGCAGTCAGGGAATCATCTGGGTCTGTAAATCTCTGAGCACCTCGCTGATGGGCTGCAGGAGGCCCATGGCTGAGCAGAAAGGTAACTGCTCTGGTAAAGTAAAACTGGGCTCTGAAAATAATTACAGAAAGTAGAGGTGTAATGTTTATAGAGCTAAGGTCTCTTCCTCCCTCTGTGTGGCAGGAGATGGTGTGGAAAAACACTGTCCAGGCAGCCTGTGCCCTGGGGCCGTGGCCTGCAGGCCTGGTGTGTGTTGGCTCCATCCCAGGCAGGATGAAGAGGTGTGTGGGACTGGGAAACAGTGCCTGCCTTCAGACCTTTCCTGGCTCTCTGGTGACTGTGCTGGAGACGAGACATGGGACTAAACAGAGAGGCCTCGAGCAAGAGCCTCCAGAGATGTGTAAGGTGAAAGGAGCTCCTGTTTGGAGGGAGGCTGGCAAGAGACCTTAAAGGGAGCTTGCCTGCAGGGCAGGTCTCTGGATAGCAAGGCAACATGTTTATTAAACATGGAGAAGGGAAAGAATGCAGCCTGTGCCTGAGAAAACACTGTCCCTTTGAGGAGAAATTGCACCCCTAAGTACCTGTGTGTGCCCACAGGCTCTTTGCCTTTTCCCTGTGCTGCTTCCTATCATGTAGGCACTCAGTTGAATATTAAGTTTTCTTTCAAATAGTGCCAGAATGGGTGATAACTGTGGTGGTAGGTCAGAAAAAGCCTGCTTTGGCTTTTTTTTTATTACTTTCGTCTTGAGGAAACACTTGCCTGGATCTGGAGGGTATTTGTGTTCACGTATTTGATCTGTCTCAGAGATAAAAGTGATGGGAGGGATCATCCTATCCCAGCCGAGGGGACTGTTGGTTATAATGCACGATCCTGATGCAGTGCAAGAACTAAAGTTTGAATAATGAATGCTGTCTGGTTTGGGTTTTGTTTTCCTTTTCTTTTTACAGGGGACTGTTGGCTCTTGGCTGCCATTGCTTCTCTCACTCTGAATGAAGAAATTCTGGCCCGTGTTGTTCCCAAAGACCAGAGCTTCCAGGATAAATATGCAGGAATTTTCCACTTCCAGGTGTGTGGAAAACAGCCTTCTCCCCTCAGTGCTGTTGGGCAGGAGCCAGTGTGGCTGGCTATGTGATGTTTCCTGGCATGGCTTTGTGGGATGTCAAAGAGCCAGACAGAAAAAGGGAGACATCTAAGAAGGCTGGTGGAAGGAACAAGGCCATTAACCAAAGAGCTGGGAGCAGGGGCTGCCTTTGTGGTCCTTCCACCCTGAGCAAAGCCAGCTGAGTACATGCATCCCTGAACAGGGTGGGTGAAGCTGGCTGGGAGGGGGATTGCTTTTCCTCTGGGAAATTGACATTTAAAGATAAACATCCCAGTGATGGGAGCGCACAGCACGGGGTGGTGATGGATGTCTGTGCCCTCTTTCCCTCAGTTCTGGCAGTACGGGGAGTGGGTGGACGTGGTGGTGGACGACAGGCTGCCCACCAAGAACGGGAAGCTGGTCTTCGTGCACTCGGAGGAAGGCAACGAGTTCTGGAGCGCGCTGCTGGAAAAGGCCTACGCCAAGTGAGTCGGGCCAGGCTTCCACCCCACTCACATCCCTGCTTCCCCACAGCATCCCCAACTGTATGGGTACTGTGCATTTAAAGTGTCAGTCTGCTTATTAGCCTTTGCAGCTTCTGGGGTATCCCCACAATGGCTCCTTCGGTACAGCTTTGTTGACGGATGCCTAAGACAAGGAGCCAAAATACACTGGCTTCGTTGCTAGCCAAGAAAAGTAGCTCTTGCATCTCGTGGTGAGGCTGTTCCTGGAGCAGCCTCCTGTCACCAGGGCCTGGGAAACTCCATTTCATGTGCTCTTAGCAGCTGCAGTGCTTCAGTGTGCAAAGGTCTGTGTTCAGTGCTTATATCTGAGTCTCCATTTTTGCGTTGGCCAGAGAGGAATTCTGTCCTCTAACTTTACTATGTTGAATTGACTTAAGAAATTTAGATCTGCTGAAAATCAGACCCGTAACTGTTGAAGGGATTTAAAGACTGTGGAACTAGAGAGGCAAATTGTTTGGTCTTAATTTTTTTAATATTATTTTTTCTTCTGATAGTGTTCATGATTCCTGTCATTGATATGACTGAACCTGCAAGCTGTATACATGATTGTATAATATTTTATGCTTGGCTTTCCCAAGTACAGAGGTCTAAGAAGCAAAGCTGAACGGAGGGGCACGTTTGTAGCTGCTGTAATGCTCCTGAAAGCAGAAGCCCTGTGACAGCTGGCACGTTGAGTGCCTCTCCTGAAGGGAAGAGGAGAACTGGCAGCCTGATGGTTGTGTGTCTGTGAGAATAAGAGAACAGGGAGCCTGATGGTTGTTTCTGTCCCCCATTTTATGCAGGCTGAATGGATCATATGAGTCCCTCTCTGGTGGCACCACCACCGAAGGCTTCGAGGACTTCACTGGTGGCATTGCAGAATGGTATGAGCTGCAGAAGCCACCCCCCAACCTCTTCAAAATCATTCAGAAGGCACTGCAGAAAGGCTCTCTCCTTGGCTGCTCCATTGATGTGAGTTAGCAGGTTTATTTCTGGGCTCTTGCTGTGCACACAGGCTGGGGGTGGAGCTGTGCTGCACCTGCAGGAGCTGCACATGGGATGCCAGTCCCCTCTGCCTATGGTCCTCTGCTCCACCTTGTGCCTGGACAATTTGACCCACAAATGTGACCCAGTAGTGCTTTTCCTGGGGGTTAGGTTGAAACAGAACTTTATTAGTTCATGTAAAAAGCTCATTCCCTTCCTTGTGCTTTTTCCTTGAGACCTTTTGCTGCTTTGTAGGTTCATGGTAATGAATCGCACAGGAAACTTGTTGGGGGTCCTGATGGACATCTGTGTTCCTAAGAAAGCCTTAGCTTGGCAGCAGGATGGCACAGGCTGAGTGGGTTTGGACAGAGAGCTGCAGCTGCTGGCTCCTGCAGTCAGGTGCTCAGAGGCAGCAATGTCCATCCTTGCTGCAGTCTTTTTATTGCACAAGTTGTACCTAAAACGTTCCCAAAAAACCTGGGCTCTGTTCTTGAAGCAGAGAGGCTCGGACTATTGCCAGACCTTTAAAAGGTTTTATGGGAAGGTTTTGTCAGAAGCTGGACCTGCATGGGAAAGGAAAGAGGAGCTTTGGCCCTGCCTTCAAGGATTCAGCATTGCTTTTAACCTTACTGAAAATGAGTCTAAGTATTGTTATTGTGGTAATCATCCTCCTCCCAAACGAGATCGCATCTTAGTTGTGTCTAAAGGGAAGGTAAATTGTTTACAAAAACTCCATTCATAATATAAATGTAAATGTTTCCTCCAATTTTTCAAGTTAAATCAGAGTCTCACGAGAGGGAAGCTTCACAGCAGGAAAAGTGCTTAGTTAATGTCAGTTTGACTTCATGGTATTTTCAAGGCCTGTTTTACTCGTTTTCATTTAGATAAGAATCTGACATCTGGATTTTTGCCCCAGACTGATACAAATCCCTTGGGTGGGTGGGGGGGAGAGTAAAGATATTATGTTGTTGATAAGTGCTGGCACTTTCTGGAGTGTAAATTAACTGTTGCTGAGTCGCTTTTTAGAAAAAAAACCACCTTGTAAAATCTTTCCTTCTCTTGTCTAAGAGAAATATGGACACAGATATTAAGCATTACGTTGAGAGTGTGCTGTGGAGCAGTAACAGGATATGAATTGACAGCAGGAATCCTGCCTGCTCGATCCAATCCTCTCTGTTTCAGCTTCAAATATGCTTGTTTAGAGATCACACACTTGTGAAGTGGTGGGAAGACAATGACAGCCGTATGTTTCATAGCTGGTTAAGCATTCACTGTCTGGCAAGAAGTGACAAGAAGTGTTTAAAGGCCAGACTGCCCAAGCAGTGGCTTTGAGAAAGCAAGAGGGGGATGTGCCTTCAGGTACCAATGGCATCCAAAGTCCAGCCTGTTCCCTTGCTGCCCTGCAGGGCAGGTCCTAGGGTGGCAGGGCTGGGGAGAGGGAGGGGAACCTCCCACCCTGCTGTGGAGCTGAAGCTGTGGAACCTCGAAGCAAAGCACTGGGAGCTTGCTGGACCTGGCTGTGATCCCAGTGTAGCCTCAGGCCGGTCACTCCCTGTTTTTCTCCTGCTCCCTTGAGAATACGGGGTTTATTGTGTGAATCCCCTTCGGAGATGCACAAGAGTGGCTGCACCACACCAAGTGTTTTGGAGCCAGGAGGGAGCTTTGCTGCAGTGCCAGGCCTCTGGTGTGCACCCCATGCCACAAACATGGTCCCTGGGGCTCCAGCACCACCCCATGTGCCGCTGTCCCCTCTCCCTGCTCTGTCACACTTGTTGCTTCTGTGCAGCAGCTAAACCACTCCTGCAGCCTCCCAGCAAGAGGAGCTCTTCTGGAGGGGGAAGCTTTGTTCTGTTGGATCCCCTGCCCATGGGAAGCTGCAGTCACTGATGTCCTTTGCTCCTCCAGATCACCAGTGCTGCAGAGACAGAGGCAGTCACCTCTCAGAAGCTGGTGAAGGGACACGCGTACTCGGTCACGGGCGCAGAGGAGGTACGTGTGCCACCCCAAGGTGCAGCAGGCCTTGTGTGTGGCAACCACAAACCCATCTTCAGCACTGCAAATTCTTGAGTGTCGCCCGTTTTGCCGAATTGGGTTTTGAGTCTCTTCTTTCTGAAGGAATGTGTAATTAGTTGGTGTGTTCTGGATAAACACAGATCTGCCTTCTTGGGTGTTTGACCAAAAAAACCCCTATTATTCCATAAGCATGGCCATTTCCCACTGGGCAGGATGGTGGGCAGCTCTGTGCAGAGGGCATGCTACCCTCTGCTGGTGACCAGGCCCTTCATTGCAATTCTGTTCAGCAGCCCACACTTTACCTTAAACACCCAGCAAGATGTGTCCCAAGCAATAAAAACAAATATTATTGTCCCTGAAGTGCCTGCTGAACAGTACCTTTCAGCAGGGCATGGTGTTCAAACACATGGGGCCTGCCCAAGAGCGGGTGACTGGTGAGGGCAAGACGAAACAAAGGAAGCAGGTCATGGCATCCTTCCATGTGTGCAGTGTATTTTTGGTTAGTTCACTGATAATTGTTTCTGGAATAATTTTTGAAAGTTCAGGATGAAGTGTAGAGAGCTTCTGACATGCTGTGCTGGCTTGTGGGTGTGCATTTGGTCTCCCTCTCGCAGCAAAAGCAGGGAAGAGGGAGTTGGTTCACCTTAATTCACAAAGTAGGCATGACTTAGGCTGTTCCTTTGGAGATCTGTGCAGACTTTGTGAGGATGGTTCGTCTGGGTTGTCATCTCTAGACTATGTGCTGCTGCTCTGCAGTTTTCTTGGTTTCAGAGGGGTTGTGGCTGGTCTGAGTATCCCTTCTCTTATAACAGGCTCCTTTTATGTATTGGG
>VZRV01000144.1:186083-222862 GCA_013398115.1 Falcunculus frontatus
GGGGGGGGGAGGCATTTGAATGTGAAAAGGCAGTTTATACCTAAATGACCACTTAGAGGAATATCTCTGTACCTGCTTTTTGACTGTTGTATAGCAGTTTTACATTCCCTTTGCTTGTAATCCTATCAGAGGTGATTTTTTAGCAGCACAAATCAGACATTTTGGTTTTCATGAGCTTTGGTTTGTGCATGTTGTAAAACTTCTCCGGACAAGCCTGGCTGTGTGAAGCTCACTCTGAATCAGTTGGACTTCGGTCTTTTGGACCAGATGTGTGCACGTTGTCATGCCTAGCACTGAGATACTTGTTCTATCGTGTTTTTAATTACTGTAGAAGATGTGGGAGGGAGTGTGGTGTTGAGTCCCTGGGTAACTCTCCGTACACTTCTGATCTCATCAGGTGAACTTCCGAGGAACAGTGCAGAAGCTGATCAGAATCCGAAATCCCTGGGGGGAAGTGGAGTGGACTGGGAAATGGAATGACAAGTGAGTCAATGGCTTACATGTTGCCAGCAGGCTTTTGCTGCAGGGGTGCAGTTGTGTTTCTGCGCTTGTCTGTCTGTTCCCTGCCTGATATTCCTCTTTAAGTCCTGTCTGGATGTGATGTTCACATGGAACTGTTTCAGAGAGAAGCATCTCATCACCATCATCTCCCTCGTTGCCATCACAGGATATGGTGCCTTCCACGGGAAATCCCTGCCTTTGTGTAAGATGCAGTGGTTTGGCTGGTGAATCCTAGAAAGCTCCCTGTAGTTTCTGTGTATTTAACAGCCTGGATTCAGTGGTGACCTTCTGAAAACTCACTTTCTAAAAGGGCTTTAAAAATCCATTTCTGTTGCTAGCCATGAAAGCTGGAATTTACTCACTTCTGTGGCTGGGCAGCTTTTATTCTGACTCTTCCATTTTCTAATACAAAGCTCTGTCTCAGTCCAGGCATTAGCACTTTCTGAAAATAACACTCTGCTTCTCATCCTTACCTTGGATGTTTGAGAAGTGAGGTGTCTTATATGCCAGGTCCATCTCTTTTTAATTCTGCAGTGGTTTGAGAATTCTGGAGCTGCTAAAAGTTAGATCTTGTGCCAGAACAGCTGCATTAGGGTTTCACCTTTCCCATATGCTGTAGTTGATGTGGGATTCTCTTCCAGCTGCCCGAACTGGAGTGGTGTTGACCCTGAGGTGCGGGAACGACTGACCAGGAGACACGAAGATGGGGAATTTTGGTAAGCGTCACTGAGTTCCCGTTCCAGAAGAAGGGAATGTCATCTGCTCTGCTTTTTTTCTTACAGAGCAACCTCTCCCACTTTGCTCTCCAATATGAGTGTGCAAACTCACCCCAAATCCTAGTACTAGTACAGGGCGGGAGGATGGACGAGGTGGTGGTATGCAAAACCTGTCTCTCCTGAGGAGAAGTTGCCAGTGGCATTGCCTCCCACAGGATGGCGTTCAACGACTTCCTGAGGCATTACTCCCGCCTGGAGATCTGCAACCTGACTCCAGACACCCTGGCGAGTGACAGATACAAAAAGTGGAGCCTGCTCAAGCTGGATGGGAACTGGAGGCGAGGAGCCACTGCAGGGGGCTGCAGGAACTACCCAAGTAAGAAAAACTGGGGAAACCTTTTACTTGTCCACCTGTGTTTTCTCTGGGAGCTTCCAGAAGATGTTTTGGGATGGCTTATGGGATATCTAGGCCTAATCTCCAAAAAGTGCAGGTGTCTGGGAAATGTGGCTCCCTGACGAGGGTCAGTTGTGGTTGTAAAGCCTGGGGTGGGGGTGTGCAGGGCAGTGCATTGGTTTTCCTTTCTCAGGGCTGATTTTGGCAGTCAGAGCCAGATCTGTCCTAGCTGACATGTTTATGCATTATCATGGCTGCTGTCAAAGAAGCCTCTGAGCAGTTTGCATAAATCCACTTCCCAGACACTTTCTGGACGAATCCGCAGTATTTAATCAAGCTGGAGGAAGAAGACGAGGACCCCGATGATCCTGAGGGGGGCTGCACTTTCCTCATTGGGCTGATCCAGAAGCACCGTCGGAAGCAGAGGAAGATGGGGGAGGACATGCACACCATCGGCTTTGCCATTTATGAGGCAAGGAAGGCTGTACAAGGATGTGGGAGGAAAAGGGAAAATCATTCCCCCTATAGATGGAGTAGTGCATTTCTCATGCTGGGCTTTCCATCAAAACTCGGATGAGTTGAGTTGGATGGCAGCTGCAGCAAGGAAGCTGTAAAGAAACAAAAAGCTGCATTATTGTCTTGCTCAGCCCCTGTCTCCTCTCCTGGTGGTGGAGAGGTCAGAGGGGCAGGAGTGTGAAAGAGGAGGTGGGAAGAAATAGTAGAGAAATTGAGCCTACAATAAAAGCCATGGTGGGCTGCAGGGAGGAGATTGAGCGGGAAGCCACAACCAGCCTGGCTGTGGCTGTGCCAGGCTGTGCCCACACTGCCCCAGGTGAGCCTCACCTGCCTCGGGGATGGAGCTGGGAGCTGAGCCAGCACTCAGCCTTGGGTGAGGTTAACACTCACCTTCCCTCAAGCCAAGTTTTTTTTTCTTCTGTTTTGTTTTTGGTTTTGTTTTCAAGAATGTGGATGTCCTTGCTAACTAATGGTGAAAAGAAGTAGCCCAGGAGATGCCTTTCAACAAGCAAATGACTGTCTCCTTTTCTCCTTGCAGGTGCCCCCAGAGGTATGTGACATGAGTTGGTGGTCAAGGTGCAGAGTTGGGGCTCAGTGGCTGGTGGGAAGAAGAGGTTCAGAGGATCCTACTTCACTGCAGGACAGCATGACTGCACAGAGTCTGAAGTTAGAGGCCATTTATTCTGGAAGGGGCCTTGTGCCCACGTTGCATTTTCAGAGCGTCCTGGATTGGGATAAGAGTGTTCTGTGCTGCAGAAACTCCCCAAAGCAGCTCTTCCATGTCTCTTCTCCCAACCCAGCCCCACACTTGCTCCCCCAGAGCACAGCTGCCTCCCCCAGGTTTGCACAGAGTTCATGTTTGACTCATGAATAATATTCCAAGGAGGTGTTTATATTCATTTCCCTAAGCACCACCTCCATTGGTTTCTCTCTGTTTCTCCCTGCAGGCAGCTAACAGTACACCCTGGGGGTCACAGAGGGGTGGCGATGCAGCGATGCCTCTGAGCTGTTGCTCCTCAGAGGAAGGACTGAAGCTGAGCAAGACCCCTGGGTAACCCCATTACTGGGTTTGGTCCCTGTGAGGGTCTGTGTGAAGCAGCTGGGGCACCCCAAGGCTCCTGAGGCTGTGCCCAAACCAGTGACTTTTATGTAAAAAGTATGGTTTCATCAGGAAAGGAAAAAGTGCTACTGGTTAATTAAATTTTTAATGTACCTTTTTAATGCCTTAGCAGTACTCTGTCACTCACCCTAGTGGTCCAAATATCTCATCTCCATAAGAAAAATTATTCTAGCTACAGTCCCGTGACTCTTCTTTTCCCCAAAAGGTGGACTATTATCTCCCACTATGCAGCATGTCTAACAGGTTATAAAAATTCTTTCTTCATTCTTAAAAATCTGGGAGGACAGGAAGGAGGAGGTTTCTGAAAGATGCACATTCCTGAAGTTGGCTTCTGGAGGTGAAACAGCTCACCTGTAAGACTCTGCAAAAAGAGTTCGTTCTGGAAGATCACAGAATCATAGAATGGTTTGGGTTGAAAGGGACTTAAAACATCATCTGGTTCCAAAGCCCTGCCATGGGCAGGGACACCTTTCACTAGATGTTACACTCCGAATTTGGTTTTATTTTATTATTTTGTTCTCTTTTATTCTTGGAGCCCTCCACGAGTGGGCTCTGCTTTAAGGCAGCCTGACCTCAGAGGCAGAGCAGAGCTTCTGGTGGCACCAGCTCTGGGGACCAGAGGGAAACGGCTCATCTTCCATCTCAATTGAAAGATAAATGAGTGGTGGAAGAATTTGCCCAATGTCTCCAGACACCCATCATCATCTGCAAAACAAAACATGACCTGAATGATTTATTTCAATGATCTGCAAAATACATTTGCAGCCACATCTCAGGAGAACTGTGGTGGGATGCACCCACCCCCTTTCTCTCCTTCTTCAGTTCTGTCAAACTGACATCTTGTTTCTTTTTTCTTTTCCCCAGACATAGCTTATTGACACATCTGTGATATTTTTAATTTGTAAATTTGAACACATGCAATTTTTTTTTTCCTTTCTTTGCTTTTCCTAAGTTTTCTGGACAGACAAATGTTCATCTGAGCAAAAACTTCTTCCTGACCAACAAAGCTCGGGAAAAATCCAACATCTTCATCAACCTCCGGGAGGTGCTGAACCGGTTCAAGCTCCCTGCAGGAGAATACATCATCGTGCCCTCCACCTTTGAACCCAACAAGAACGGGGACTTCTGCCTCCGAGTCTTCTCTGAAAAAAATGCAAACTCCACGTAGGTAGTTTTTGGTGACCATATAACAGCAGTGTGAGCACATGGGAGAGATTATTATTATTGTTATTGTTGTTATTATTACTGTTATTTTTATTGGTTTTGTCATCTCTATTACTATTTAATTAAAATTAAAAGACTTAGACACATTGCATCTTGAAGAGCAGTTGGGCTAAAGTCTCAGGAAGGAGTGTGGGATCTTTTGTATTGGGTTGTCCTGATTCAAAGCAAGCAAAAACCTTCCTCTCTCCTGTAATATTTTGCTATATATTCCTGCAGCATTGAGAAGCCCAGGATGTTTGTTGTGTGAGGGCACATTTGGCTTTTGATGGGCCCTTAGGAGTGCTTGGGCACCATCTGCAGGCCTGGTGCTCCCTCAGCACCTGGGGGACAGCATGAGGCACATCAGAATTACTTTAGGGCTCTCATTTTTTTGCTGTTTTAAAGAGAAAAAAAAAAAGAAAAAAAAATACATGATTAAACAAAGTTTGATTTGCACCCAGGAACCTGGTCCTGTGCTAAGTAGGCAGTGACCCCCAAAGAGTTATGTGAGCCCCAAAATCCTTTCTGTGGCTCTGCAGGACATTGCACAGTTTGTGCTGTCTTTTCAAACTCTTGTTGCCATAGTTGGCAAAATTCTGCTTTCCCTGTGCTATGCAGTGTCTTAATCCAGTAATTTTTGAGTGCTCATTGTTATTTCCATATTTTAAAGAATCTCTCTTGAACTGAAGCTTGAAGGAAAAGCATCGTAAAAATGACTTGTTTTCATTTTAATATTGATTTCTTTCTCTTTCTAGGGTGATAGATGATGAAATTGAAGGCAATTTTGATGAGGTATATCAAATTAAATGTTTTAAATGGAGATAATTTTGTTGTAAGTAAGATGGGGGTTGGAGTACCTGTTCCCTAGGCAGGGTGATGTTTTCTATAGGAATTACCAAGAAATTTTGTCCCACTTTGGGAAAAGATCTTTCAGTATCCATAGCTGGATGTCAAGCAAATGGAAATATCATCAGGAATATAATGGAAACATGTGTTGTCCTTTATCCAGAGCTTGCACTTCCTAGGCAGAGATACACTAAGGTACATTTTGAAGTGTTAACTGGAGTTGCAGGAAATTCCCTTTGCTCTCCAGGAATCCAGGAGTGCAGCTTTCAGCAGTAGAGGTGTTTCTGCATGTGATGCTGTTTCCAGGAGTAACTAGTGGCTCACCATATGTTTCGTCTTGCTGGAGCTGGGGATGCTTTGCCTGCTAATGCAGCTACACCATGCACGGTGGGGGTTTTTTCCAGCATTTGCAATGCCAGCGTTCTGAGGTGCCCCTGAAAATAAAACTGAATAAAATCATAGTAAAAACCACTTTGTACCTACAACCTTGCCATTTAAATTTTTTACTAAGGGCAAGGAAATGCATTAAATCTTTCTCAGGCAGAAACTTTCCTCCTTTTGACATTCTCTGCTTCTGTCTTGTAGACTGAGATCAGTGAAGATGACATCGAACCCAGCTTTAAAAAGCTTTTTGGGCAGCTAGCGGGAAATGTGAGTGTTTTTCTGGTAATGTGTTACTGGTATCACGGGTGAGTGGGTAAGAGAGATGCTTCCCCCAGGACAGAGTTGAGTCCTTGTGCTGAGTCAGCTCTCATGTGTGAACACAATTGTGCATCCCATAATCTGTGCAGTCGCCCATCTGCTTCCACAACGGATTTGTGAGTGTTCCTGGTGAACAATCTCTGCTCCTTTTGAACTGTGGGCTCGACTTTTATCTCTGCAGGGCCCAAATTCTGTCCTTGGGCAGAGCATATGGCTGGGCTGTGCCTTCCCCCCAGGCTGCTCTTGCCTCGGGCACACCTTGCAGCTGGGTATGCTGATCTCTGGGAATTGGTGGTGCTCCTGGGAATGGGAGGTGGGGAGAGCTTCCCACTTGCTTCCATTCAAGGGAACTGAACTCGAAGGGATGTTTGAAATTGGACAACTTGCCCAAAGGAATCAGAGGCTGCAGATGGTGTCTGCAGCTCACAGTGGAAAATTTGTTTTCCTCTTTTCCACAGGATGCGGAGATCTCCGCCTTCGAGCTGCGCAGCATCTTGAATAAAATCCTGGCTAGACGTAAGTGCCTTCCTCCAGCAGCAGCTTCAGCTGGCCACCAGCAGGTTTGCAGCATCACCGTGGCAGCACAGAGGGCACCACTGACCTGGGCAGGGTCAGAGCCTGGGCTCTGCCCCAGACCTGCTGCTTGGTTCTCCATATGGCCACGGCCATGTGCTCTCTCTGCTGCTTCAGGGGGCTGCAGAAGCACTGGGACTGTGCCAGCCCAGAAGGTGTTTCACAGGATGTGTGCTTTGGCAGGGTACAGATGGGTGTCTTTTATCCCAGCATCTGCCACTGGGAATTGGCTGCCAGGAAGATGGATGGATTTGAATAATCCTTGATAATAATCAGGAGAGGTATTGCTGCTGTTTTAGTATTGAACCACTCAGGAGTGGTTCAAGCAGTAGCCCAGCCAATGGTCTGGGGTGTCCCTAAGGAGGAGGAGAAACTTTGAAACTCTGGGCTTCTTTTTCTTTTAAGAGATTCCTAGCTTGGCTCTGCTTTATTTTCCTTCCCATTGAACAGTGCTCAAGAAACAAGTGCTTGGAAAAATAAGTGTCTCTTTAATTTCCAAAGTGCAATCTTATGCAGATGGTCAGGACTGTTGGTGTATGTCTGTGTGCAGCCTCCAGGAATCAGCAGTGGGGTGTTGCAGGCTACCAAGCTTGGCTTCAATGTTCAGCCCTTGCATGAAGCCACCTCCTGCTGACCTCCATAAGCTGCAAGTCCACATTGTCCACAGAAGCTCACTTTGCAGGCAGACAGTAGGGGCAGGAAAGCTTTTCTGTGTCTCTCCTGTAGCACACCTATAAACCAGACTAACCAGGCTGTTTGCCTGGGGACACATCCCAGCTCACTTGCACCCAAACCCTCTTTGTCAGCTCAAAGGAAGCCACCTATGGCACCACTGGAAGCAAATAAAGGCTGAGGTGGATACATTGGTTAGAGAGCTCATGAGCTATTTAGGAAGGTGCTGTGGTAGAGTATGCAGTGATAATCCTGTCTTTTGCTCTTTCTTTACAGGCCAAGATATTAAATCTGACGGCTTTAGTATTGAGACATGCAAAATAATGGTTGACCTGTTAGATGTATCCTTTAAGGCTCTTCCTAGATGATATTCCCCTTCCTGTGCTGAACCAGGAGAGCTGCCTTTGCTCCCTGGTGGATCCATCCTGAGGTGGAGAAGCTGGTTTTAACCTGATTCCCCTGAAAAAGCCAGTCCCTTGCTGTTACTGTCCACCATGACACGTGCATTATCCCAGGCAATGGGAAAATCCATTGTCAGACAAGACAGTCTGCTTGGAAGCCTTCCCAGCTATTGGGTGGTCTGGTTTAGCTGGGGACAAAGTGATGTTTGTGCTGGGAAAGGCACCTGGCTCTCAGCATGGTGAGGATGGCCTTGGCCGTAGGGTTGTTTCACCTCTCTGTTATCTGGCTGGAGTTGGCAAGAGCGTCACAAAGCCATGGGGACTTAGCAAATGGAAAATGAGGGAAGCAAATGCAGTGTTTTGTTTTGACATGCTATACAGGAAGCAGAGAGTACGCAGGATTTTAGGAGCTTTTACTCCTAAGAATACGGGCAGAAGTGTAGGATGAAGGATCAGGTCTAAGAATAGTTGTGTTCAGCTTCTCTGTGCAGTGGGAGTTGAATTGCAGAGTTGTGAAGAGGGAAAATTACCAACACGAGATGATACTCTTCTATAATTTGGTGTAAAATACAGGAGTCCATAGGAACTTGCTTGGCAGGTGTTGGGAGCAATGCCACGACCAGGTTCTTTTGTTAGCTGTTTGCTCAAGAGCTGAAGGTCTCCAAATAGCAGGCTTGGCTGTGGCTTTTCCTGTTTTTAATCCAGACCCAGGACTTGTGCTCCAGTAACTGCAGGTGCTGATCTCACTATGCAGAACAAAATGGCATCACCCTGGCTGTTTATTATACTTGTAGTGAAAAGACAGAGACCTGCAGTGGGGGTGCAGAAAGAGCTTGTGAACTGGTCATGATTTAAATTAATGGTCTTAATGATTTAGAAAGAAATCTTGGACACCAATTGAGTATTCAAGAGGATGAGTCCTGGAGAGAGGATGAGTCCTTCAGAGAGGACTTGAATCCCTTTTTGTTTGCAATTTTTTTAAGTCAAAACTGCCCATGCAAGTAAACCCAGCACAGGGAGAAGAAATCCCTTTTTCTTCCCTCTGAAGAAATTTCCTTAACTCTGAGAAGAATGATGGGAGTGGCAAACTGGGGCTGAAGGAGTTCCACACCCTCTGGACAAAGATTCAGAAGTACCAGGTAAGACACAGCCTCTTTGGGAGAACGATCACACGTACAAGTGGCCGTAGACTGATTTGTGCCATACAATGTGCACAGTCACCTATCCCAGAGCAGGGACTCTGTGCCCTCAGCCCCCCCAGGTTTTGCCTTTATCTGCTCTGGGTGCTGCATTAGAAAAAACACCTTACTTTTTACAGCCACTTTTAGAAGAAATGGATATAAGTACCAAGTCCTTCAGACCAATGTTGCAAAGTGCTTCAAGTAACATGCAGGCTGCACTTCAAAATGTTTCACTTCTGATAAAAGCCAAACCACACTCTGAATTATTGTCAAGGTTTCACTTCGGGGTTATGTGTTTTGCAGAAAATTTACAGGGAAATTGATGTGGATCGATCGGGTACCATGAACTCGTATGAGATGAGGAGGGCACTGGAAACAGCAGGTATTTATATCGATCTGTCTCTTTATAGGGTTACATCAGTTTCAAGCAGGGTTGAGAGATGCTCTCTAATCTGCTGTGTATCACTGGTCAGCTGAAAAATGCTGTGTTCCCACACCTGGAGGCCTCTGTTTGATCCAGATGCTCAGCCTGGGCTCTTGTCCTGCCACGCAGGCACAATGAAAGCATCTCAAAGGAGTGACAGGTTTGCAGTTATTTTCTTAAGTGACCAGCTTTTGGAGAAGCACAAATAACTGCACCAGTCTGGTCTTTTAGCAGCATAATGTTGTCTTCCACTGAGTCCCTCTGGGTATAGAGTGGCATGAAGCAGCAACTGGGATACTGTGACCAAGGGTTGATGTTCTCGGGAATTTTAAGAGCCAATTTGCTGCTGCAACCACTGAAGGGAAAATTTGAATTAGGACAGTGAGGGGCTATCCTAGAGGCATACAATCCTATATTAACTTACTGAATTTTGGGCATTCTGGAGCCTTCCCCTCCATCCACCATGGAAGGTGAGGCACTTCATTTTGCACTAGTGTTCACTCTTTGGAAACAGAGTCTTTTAAATCCTTGGCATTGCATTTTCAGGGTTCAAACTGAACTGCCAGTTACATCAGGTCATCGTGGCTCGTTTTGCTGATGAGGATCTCGTCATTGACTTTGATAACTTCGTGCGGTGCTTGATTCGGCTCGAAACCTTGTTCAGTGAGTAGCTGCTTAGTAACCAGAGAGGCTCTGCTGCCTTGTGATTTCAGCAGGATAACTGTCCAGAAGCCCAGGATAAGGTATTTGCACAAATTCAAAACTGAGGTATTAATCTGGCACCCCAGTCTGCATGCTTCTCCTAGATCCAGGAATCAAGTCTTTTAGGCCAGGCTGCTGAACCACAGCCAGTCTTCCCTGCAAACAACTCTGTGCTGAGTAAAAAATACTAGACAACAATTTAAAATGCTCAGTCTTGCTCCTGCACAATGACTTTAGAATGGCCCTTTCTGGTTTGGGGTGTAGGCCATTGTCAAGTTTTAGATTCTGGGACTAAATAAATTCCTTATTGATCCTGAAGCATAAGAAAGGGGAAGACTTTCAAATTAGTTCCTATATTCACCCTTGTCTGTCATCTCTCTCCCACCACAGAAATGTTTAGAAAACTGGATACTGAGAAAAGTGGGACAATAGAATTGAACCTTGTTAATGTAAGTTCATTTAGCTCTAAAACCTTTGTTTGCATCTTTTGGGGAAAACGGGGGGGAAATGCAGAGTCTGTCCTGCTCCATTCTGACTGAGGATGGCTGGTTCTAAGTATTCACATATATGCTGGCTTTATCTACCTTGTGTATTTATAAGCAGCCTTAGAAAGGTTACCTTTTAAAAATGTACCTACATCACAACATATTCTCTTGCACCAGCAGCCCTTTATCCCTTTACTGGCAGTAATTCTGGCTTCTTCCCTGCTTTTTCTGTCAACAGAGCAAAATGTAGGTGCAGTTGTGTAGGCAAGACTCACGGTCTTGCTCATGTCTGCTTCTTTGTGCCCCACGTGTGCCCTGCAGAAAGGACTAAGTTTGGAGAAGAGCATCCTCCTACATGTGTTTGTCTTGCTTATTACCTGAACATAACTTATTTCTGAACCTAAGCATCCCAAAACTCTCATTTAAATGAGATATAAATTTTAATCACTCGGGAAAAGACCCTAAAATTACTTCTGTAACAACAGGCTGACTTTATGCTAGAAAGGGGAATATGCATGCTTACTACAGGTCTTTTTACTGAATTTAACCTTGTTTTCCTCTCTCTCTTGTTACAGTGGCTGTGTTTTACTGTCATTTGAGCCACTGGCATCAGCGTGAGACCTCAACAAGAGCATGAGCAAGTGAAGATAATCAAGCTACATACAAGTAATATATTAACATGACTGTGCCTTAGCTTACACAGAGCAGATTTTGCGTGCAATTGCAAGAAGAAAAGCATTCTACTTCAACAGAAGAATCTGCAACCTCATTTTTATGGGTCTGACAGTCTGTGCCTACTATCATATAGCCTCTGGACAAAGGGTTTAATTTAGTATGAATCCTCAGTGCAAGTTCTGAAAATACTGCTTTGCTAATATCTTTGTATTTAAGGCATTTTACAGGACTTCAGGAAGAAAAGCTCACTATAGCCTGACAATCTGGTTTAAGAAAGTGCTTTTGGAACAACATCCTGCATATCTGAAATTAGGAAAGAGAGAGTATTACATATTTAAACATCTGTACTCAGATATAGGGGTCCCTTATATGTTTTGTATGAAGCCACAGCACTATTCTAGTTAAATATTCCTTAAAGAATTTGAGTAGCAAGTACATGTTTGACCAAAGCAAGCACTGATGTGCCTGGAGCGGGAGAAAAGCTCCTGCTTTCAGGTGGAATCTTGAGTTCCTGTATCTTATTTATCTTCCTTTGAAATATAAGAAAGTATTTAAATAAAAATAAAAGTAGAAATAAAGTTTGCCAGGCTGTTATTTCTGCTGAAAATAAGCAATTTTTTTTCCTTATAGAAAGATCATCACAGTGCACATGCAGAGCTTTTGCTTTCAGGAACAGAAGTTATTGCCTTTTAAAGGGGAAAACCAGCATTCTGGAACTGATTGTGGAGGTGTGGCAGTTAATGAAATGTTAGATAGGCTGATACTTCAAAAGATTAATGCTTGAACAGCTAAAGGGTTCTAAGATAGATAATTGATATTATATACCCCACACCAAGCCTGTTGAAATCAGGGGCTGTGACCATGAGCCAATTGCTGCTGCCTTTGGTTTCCCCACCTGAGGAATTGTATCCTCCTTAGAAACAATTTCTTCCTTACAGGCACCTTTTCAGAAAGCAGTAAGATTTACCTAGTAGGAAAACATGAGCCTGGAGGGTGAGGCACTTCCTCAATACCCTTGAGGAATTATTTGCTCCTCTGTTAAATAGTGTTATTATCAAATTATTGCCAAATAGAGAGATAGAAAGGATAGCTCTATAGGAAAGGCTTTATTTGGAAAACACTTTTACCAAGTTTTGTTTTTTTTTCTTACGTATGTCCCTTAGCTTTTAATGTTAACAAAGGTTATGTGCAACTAACAGATTCAGCTTAATTTTAGATGCAGAAAAACTACCTTGAATGGATGGGGGAGGAGGGGTTCAGTTTAATACAGAAAGTAGTTGAAAGTTAGTGTAATGTAGAACATCAGTGTGGCGCACTGGTAACATTTCTAATAAAAATTGCCATTAAAATACCCAGAGTTAAAGCTTAACAGGAGACAAAAGTTTAATGGTGGAGTAAACAAGTGGAGTAAAAACAAGTAAGTTGTCAAGGACTACAGAAAGTTTCTACACTTAGTCTTCAAAGTACAAAATACAATAAATACATGAGGCTCTTTGTAAAAAGAGGAATCTAAAACTACATTTTCTGTTACAGCACATGATATTTTGAATACATAGAATTTCTAAGATGCTACAGCTTCTTTAAAAGTTATTGCTTAATGGATTGGTCATGTGGTTGTCACTCTTCAGATGCACTTCAATTTTTTTAGCTTCTTTTAACAAACGTTCTGCTTCCAGCAATAAGCAGTTGGGTGCTGTGCACATGCTTTAATTTCTCCCATCTGGAAAAAGCCTCGGGATACATTTGGACAAAGCCAAGTTGTCTGTTTCATGATGATTCCTTCAACGGCAAATTCAAAAGGTCATTGTATTTAATGCAGAAAAAAAAGTGAAACTCTTCTGCCATGTTTGAAGAAATCCAAGTGGGTACTTGAACATAATGGCTTGATTCGACCAAAGGCAGCAGAATTTCATTTGCTTGTAAGCATTATTTCATCTTGTACAATGCCCTCATCCATTCGCTAATGCATCAATCCTTCATTTGTTTTCAAAGCACATTCTTCATAGCTTTCAAATTACATTGTCATTGAAATAAGTCTCATGATATTGGAACCAACACAAAATGGACTTTTTTTTCTGTAAGTTATCCATGATTAGTACTTCAAGAATCTGGCTTCTGTACTATTTCATGCCAAGCTTCTTTGTCTGGGTTTAATCCTCGGATACAGCTGAGGGTAAAACAGAAATGAGGTTTAAAATTTTAGTACTTTAAAAGGTTACTTTTTTTTTTTTAAGAAAAAAGAAAGGAACAGAACAACCTCTTTGGTGCTACAATTCTAATGTAATCCATAGTAGCAAAAACATGGTTATAAAAAACACCCAGGGTACTAACAAATATGAATTTAGCAGTCTTAGGCAAGCTTAAAAAAATACCAACCATGTCAGTACAAAAGGAAGGTACTGAACAGCACATAATAGAGTACTTTCAGCTCTGCCCAGATGGGTGGGCCAGGAAAAGCACATGGCTTTGCAAGTCAAGAGACTTCTGTGTTCAGTGAACTGTGGGATTGTTCCCTGTTTTATAAATAGGACCAGAGAGGTATTAAAGCCTGGTGTGCTTTCTCTCAGTACCTATCAGCTTCTATGTCTGTACAGCTTTGGGCAAGCTGGAAACATCTGTCTGCAGAAGGACTATGGAAGCGGAGGAGCTGTGCTTTAGGGAGCAGAAGGTGGGTGGCACTTCCATCAATTGCCTGCCCAGCAGTAAATTGGGACCTGGCAGCCTGTGCCCCCTGGGCCGTGTGCTGCTCACACACCCTGGCCACACACACAGGGGTGCAGGGAACAACTGACAGGACACAGCTTGGGACAGCACACAGCAGGGACAAGATGCCTGGGAAGCTGTTGGCTCCCATTTGGAAGGGCTTAGGAACAGCTGTTCTGAAAAGCACAGGCACTGGCATATGAAAATAGGATACACTTCATACAGGTAGGAGAGATGAATGCTCTAAATGGCAATGCATGTCCACATCACAGCTTGGGCTTGCTCTCCTTAAAGATGCCCTCTTCTCTCTTTAACCAGACTCTGGCTTTCTTCTTTTCTCCATGACTAAGACAAGGCCAACAACTTCACCACAAGGTCTGTCTCAGCCTGCTGTGGTTTCACCACTCTTAGAGGTGAACTCAGTCAGTTACAGTATCATAACATCCCATGGTGTTCAAAAGACTCCCTTTGACAGTATTATCTTATTAGTTTAGGGAGTTAGGGAGTCACTAAGAAAGGTGGAGCACTGATACAGATAATTTAATCCTTGTTTTTATTCAGTACACCTAACTGCCAAAGGATAAAGCAACTATGATAAAGACTTAAGAATATATTAATCTACCGAATATTTTCCTGTTTGGCAAATATCATAGCCTAGAATTCAGCTGCTATATTAAGAGGCTGGTAGTTGTTTTGGAGAATCAGCACAGGATATTTCAGTGGCAGCACTAGAACAACTGAACAGACACAGGAGTGTCACAGTTAATAAACATTGTATAATTTTCCCCAAAGATTCTGTTGGGATTGTGTTGTGCTTGCAAGGGCAAGTTGTGATCCTCAGTTTAAGCTGTGCTGCCTTGTGTTTGTTTTTTTTTCTAGAAGCACAGATGCTCCTTTGTGTTCTTACACACCTATGCTCAGGCTGAAAGCACAAGCTCATGAACAAGCAGCACATGCACAATTCACCCCAGAGCAGGCAAAAACCAGAAAGCTGCCATTTTGACCTTACTGTGCAGGGCTGGTGGCTGCTCTCAATTCAGAAATTGTTACTTTGGAAAAGAAAAAACTAAGCAGGAATACTATGTCAGGGAGGATTGTACAGTACATGGTGTGTAGGCCCGACCTGGAAATGATACAGAAATGAAAACTGATTTTGCATTAGAGTCGCTCTGCAAAATCCAACCAGTTTGAGAGTAAGGATTATCTGCATGAGGAAGGAGGTTCAGCCTCTTTCAAGCATCATACATCAATCAGCTAAAATTCAGTGGTTAATCTTGGAGAACCTCTTATCTCCAGCACCAGGGCAACTAGAATTGTAGAAAAAAGCTTAATGGAATTTTTATATTTGTGTCCATCTGCCATAGTTTTCTAGCAACTCAGCTATGAGGAGAAATACAGGGACGTAACTGAAATATCTTATTTGCACACAGTTGTTTTTAATAAAAGAGGCAGTACAAAAGGTGATGAGAGAAGGAGAGGCCATTCATGTAAGGCCTTGGACACATGGTTAAATGTTACTTTAAAAGCACAGGAGAAAATAAAGATCTGCCTTTACCGAAAAATGTAATCTGTTTTCCAACACTAGAAAAAAGATAACCTAGATTTTTGCAGTGTTTATCTCCTTGGATCAAAAGCTGCCTTGTGTACACAGGGAAGGACTCATGACACACCCTCCATGCAATTTTCAGTTCTGAAGGCCCTTTGTGCCAGTACATCACTTTTTTGAAATGGGGAAAACTAGTTTTGTTCTCAAACAATCATAGAATATCTTGAGCTGGAAGGGACCCCTCAAGGAGTCATTAAGCCCAGCTCCTGGCCTTACCCAGGACAGCCCCAGAATCACCCCATGTGCCTGAGAACATGCTCAACAAAACCTCATTCACACATCATGTTTGGATAAAAGGATTTTTTCTCTCTAAGGTGGTGAGAACAAGGCTGGTATTAGGGCCTGCTGTATATAGCAGGGTGGTGATACAAGTTGTTCTTTTGTGCACCCATTAATCTGTGTTAAGTACCTTAAACAGAGGCTGTTAACCCACTCTGCCAAGGTATCCAACTCCCTAAATAAAGATGGAGCATAGCACCTCCTTCCTCTTGACTATTAAAGCTGCACCTCAATGCAAGAGATCCAATGAGAATACAATGCTCTGTAAACCACATCCTGGGGTGGGTTTTTTTTGGCTCTGGAAGTAGCCAGGACTCACCCCTAGCAGGTTTCGGGGCACGTAGCCTTCCTTGTCATTGAGCCGTGCCCACCACCACTCGATCTCCTCCTCATCCTCCCGGCGCAGGATTGTCATGCAGTCTCCTTCCTTCATGGACAGCTCGTCATCGTTCTGAGCCTCATAATCCCAGAGTCCATAAATCACTCCTTTGTTCATTATTCCCATCTTCTCCTGCACTCCTGCAACATTGAAAACACAGAGCAGCTAAATTGAAAAGCTTATTTTTTAAATAAATAAAAAGGAGAACAGGAGGGAATACTCCTTTATTTTTACTGGTGGGCAGTCCAGGAAAAAAAAAAACCCCAAACAACAATTCCTATCTACCTGGAACCTTGTTGCCTACTCAGAGTTGGCCCTGGAAGAAGTGGCTTTGTGAAGCTACCTACAGCAGACACATTCCTCCTTACACATGTTCAAAAAATACAAGGTAAATGGGGAGAGCAGCACTGACCGATAAAAGGTTATATTTTTGTGTTCACATTTTCTAGACCTAAGTAATGAGCAAGAAATAATTTCTGTACTTAGTCCAATGGTTCTCTCTTTTTGTCACAGGGAGACAGCAATACCTGCTTAGGTTGACCACCATTGTCATTTTGATGCTTGTGGTGTCATTTGCCACCTGGATCGTTTTATTTCAGAACTTTAAAGCAAGTTGCATCTCAGACCTGAAAGATTTGCCTGCTACTCTGCAGCTGCTTTTGGTTAACTCAAGCACTTATCTCAGCAGTTCTTAATTTCTAACACTATTTTTTTTTGTTTTAAATACTGCCTTCAGAAACACGATTCTGTTAAATTATTTCTAGACCGAAGTATTTTGGAGTACACACGTACACCCTGCAGTTTTATTTAGAATTTGCTCGTTTTACAGCTGCAGACAGAGATGATACTCTTTCCATACACATTCCTCAGCCCCTAAGCACAAAACTGGAAAAGGTATCTTAGTTTGTACACCAGTTGATTTTCTCTTAGGTTACGTATTTATTTTAAAATACTGAATCCTCCTGGGGGTTTTTTGCTTGGTTTTGGTATTTTCAGGAGCAAAGAGCACACTGCGCATGTATCACAAAACTTGTCCTTTCCCTTTCCATCACATACCTATTACAACCTCCTGTACAGGATTACCACCTACACCTGCTAAAGGAAGCACCTGCTCAAATCAGGTTCTTTATTTCTGCACCCCAGCTCAGCACATAAATTACTTCCAGTGCATGACAGGCTCTGCTCAGAGAAACTCTTCCCTTGCTTTGCATTTGGTACAATTAGAGGTTTGGCCAGAGCTGTGCTCTGCACCCACGTGGAAGGGAAGATTGAGCACTGAGCATCAAAGCAGACAAAGGAAGATTCACACAGTGCATCTGGTCTCCTAAAGGGGTGTTAATAGTCACACCAGGGTAGTGGGGCAAACACACTCAGAGATGGCACAGGTTAACATTTAAGAAAGTGAAAAATTCCATACTTAAGCAGCATCAGACTTGTCATTAAATCAATGCTAAAGGATTATTGGTTTTATTTAAACCTACCTGTACCTCTTACTTGATATTGGACATCATTTGCAACAAAAAAGATTAGGTGAATCAATTAATTACACCAGGGTTTCTTAGCTTCATATTGAGTTTAAAAGGCCAGGTTTTAGTGCAGTTCTGGAAACAGAGAGACATTCCCAAACTTCTTTTACAGAAGCAGTTTTAGGCAGGGAATAACTTATTACAGTAACTACAGGCAACCAGAACCAGTCTTAGCAATAGGATTAATTTCTGATGGAACAATATGGAACTTTGATAGCTGAACAGCCAATACATCAAGAGATAGTCAGTTTCGGTTGTTTCAATCTGGAAAAACTGGCAATAGGCCAAAACCTTACAGTCCTTTCAGGACCCACCAAAAATTATCTCATAACACAAAAATATCCCTAACCCAACAAAATACAGAGTAGCAAGTGAGATCACCAGATGACAGGTCATAAAAAACCCCACAAACAAAAAGAATGTATTTCTTCATGCTGTATATAATGAGACCACGGACCTCCTTTCCACAGGATCTCGTGAGCAGTTTACCCGAATTTAAGAATCAGAAAAATTCCTGAAAGAAATCCCTCAAGAGCTGTTCAACACAAAGATACCATCTCTTGACTCATATCTGAGTTAAAACAAGTTTAAAATATTAGACAAGTATTATTATTTTTATCTAGTCCTGCAATCTTCCTTGGGTATTTGGTGTTGATGACCTCCCTTGGAGTCCAGACACAAAACCAAATGGAATTTTGCTTAGCCTACAAATTCTGACGCCAGTTAAAAAGGCTTCCTCCCTTTCTAGTGAAAACTATATATTTGGCACCAAGAGAAACAGTTCTCAAGCTTAGTGAGGACAGCTGGACAGACTGTTTTGAAATCTGCTGGCTGAGCAGCTCACAGAAACTCAGATCTCGCCTGTGCCACAAAAGCAGCGAGGCAGTTTTACAGCTTTTTCTGCTGTGTTACATTGCAGTTACTCTAACCTCTTGCAGAGAGATGACACACCAGCTGGTGGGTGCCTAGGGGACACGAGCTACATACAAAACAGAAAAGAAATTTAAAACCTCATTACACACAAAACATACAGTAAAGTAATGTAAAACCTCATTGACTAATACTCATCACACCCTAGGGGGAATTAGTTTTCTCCATTAAAAGATAGTATCTCTGTAGCCTTACTATTTGAATAAAATCTAAATTTAATATGGGATTTCCTTTTAAATGCAAGTGAAGAAAAAAAGCCAAGAAGGTAAAGTCAAATTCAGTTCTTACTTCCATCCATCAAAGCAGGAACTTGGCAATACCTTTTTTGGGTCTAAGGTGCACATTAGGAAATACTCCTCATTTAAAGACACCAGGTAATAGCTATGAACTACCTACTGACGTACCCATACCACTTTTGTTTTTATGTAAAATAAGTTCTTATGTGGCAAGATTCACCTAATTGGTGTATCTGTCAGTGCACATGCTTCACTCAAAGCTTTTAATGTAGGGAAACCTTCTGTTACTCAGATCTCCTCCACAGGGTGAATATTACAAAGTTAATCTCGATGGAACTCCTTCTGTGACAGGAAGCTGGCGAAAACCTCTCTCTTTCCAAGAGGAACCTGAGGCACAGGCACATAACCTGAGCGTGCAACTTACCCCTCCTCACGCACAAATGAACTGAGAGGTGGCAGGGAGCCCCTGGCATGCTCCAGGACTCAGGGATGGCACTCACCATACAAGAACTGGGAGCACTGCGTGTAGCCTTCCTCCATCTCCTCGCACTTGTCCGCAGCCGTCTGCATGTCGCTGTAGGTCATGGCAAAGACGGCCGCCCCCGACTCCACCAGGAACTTGCACACCTGCACGTTATTGCAGGATGCTGCACAGTGCAAAGGGGTCCTGCAAGGCAAGGACAGAAGGAGGGCACTTCACTCCCACTGCTCACGGGAGCACTCACAGAGCCCTGGGAGCGAACAGCGCCCGTCCGTGCAGGACCTCGGGCAATCAGCCCTGCCCTGGGAGGGCTTCCCAGCACAGCACTTAACCCAGCATGTCAAGAGCAATCACTTCCCACAGATAACAGGAGCTACAGCAAGGGCTGCTTGAGCCCTAGAGCTAGGTTTCCATACAGATCTCCAGTTATTCTGCCTTTGTGTAATCTATTAACATTTTAAGAACATTCGCTAAGACACTAAAAATTAAAAAATTAATCAATATTAAAAAACCCACTCAGAAATCTTGCTGACATCATGCCTCTTACAATCTAGATAATTACTTCAAGATTTGACTTTGTGAAAAGTGCAGGTAATTGGGATAACCCCTGAGGTTGAGGGACCACAAACATCTTTATTCAGTCTTAGGCCTCAAACGCTTCTGTTTTAGGCAGAAATAACAGTAAAATCACTACCTCCTGCACCAGCCTTTCATAAATAATCTCCCTAGTTATTTATAAAAAAGATTTGTAACACATTATCAGCTGCAAGCCTTGTTTGTAGGTTGTAGTTTATTACTTTGTTTTGGTTTAAAGTTGTCTGCTTATTGGACAAAGAACTGGGGAGAGTTTGCAGGGAGAGATACTGCCCAGAGCATAAGTTATAGGTTATCTCACAGAGGACATTAGGAATTTCAGCATAAGGCTCATTATAACCTGTCTTCAGTATCTCAAAGAAACAGAGCAATTTCCTGACAACTGTGTCCACCCCTACAACATTTTTTTCATACAAGGAATAATGCTATAATTTCCCTCTTTTCCCCTCTGCACAGTCCTGTATGATGCCCCACAGAGAACTGCTGTTGCTCTGCTTTGGAAAGAAAACTCATTGCCAGCTTTGCAGGAGCAAAGCAAGGGACATTCTGAGAGACCTGCAGCAGCTCCCAAGCCAGAGCCCTTGTGGAGAACACCCATAAGGAACCACTTAATGAAACCCTTACCATCCATCGCTGTCTGCAGCGTTCACGTTCACCCCAAACTGCACCAGGAACTTCACGATTTCCGTGTGCCCAGCACACACAGCGTTGTGCAGCGCAGTGATTCCTTCATCGTTGGGCATGCTAGGATCTTCCACCTGGCCAGCCAGAAAGGAACCAATCACATTCAAGTGAAACTCTCTGGAATAAGCACCTCTTCTCATATAAAAATCAGTTGTCTTATTCTGAAATATGGATTTGTGACATATTTCTAGGAAGGACACAAGCAATAGGCAGAAGAGTACAACCACCAGCAATTTTGCAACAAGACTCATATTTAAGCTTGCAGTCTCCCTTTAACAGTGTGGTTCAGAGAAATAGGATCTTGATAACTTACTGAAAGTAATTTTAACCAATTTCTGATATATGTCTATTTAACCATGAGCAAAGTTCACATGGATTTTGCTTATCAATTTATCTGATAACATGCCAGACAGGGAACGAAACACTTCATAAAAAATGAGAAAAAGTTGCCCTGCAAATTTATAGTCTTGATGCTAAAAATCCACTGTGGATTTAACACACTTAAAATCAGCCTCCAAGTATGATCACTTAGAACTTAATATGATTTATCTCCTCAAGAACAGCTCTAGGTTCTGCACTAGTCTAGAAAAGCTACGACTTCCCAGTTTCAACCAGGATTGAAATTCAAATTAACATTTGTACCTCATAAATTATTCTCTGCACAAGGTCAAACTCCCCCTCCAAAGATGAATCCAGAAGCAAGGCCAGGGGATTGAACTTCACTCTCATTCCATGCCCAATCCTCTCGGAGCCAGTCTTACGCAAGTTCGTCCTCTTCCCCTGTGAAAAGGGAACACAAGTTACAGGCCCTTTTTTCCTGGAAAAACAGTAATATAAAACTGCTTATTTGGGAATGAAAGCAGAAATTATCAAAGCAGTGTTTCATATGAAATTTATACCATTTTTACCAATTCCCAAACACATTATGAATATATTAGTTTAGGCATGTTACAAAAGATCTCTGCCTTTATCTCTGGACAAGGTCACTATTCAACTCTATACAGAAGTTACCTTGATCAAGCATCAACAAAATAGTGAAACTACCAAATCCCTGAAGATGAGGAAAAGATGCAATATTTTTCTTGTTGTTTGGATGATTTCAGCATTAACTCTGACAGCAGTTACACCAGCCAAGCAGCACATGCCACAGTGTACACTACTTCAAGTGCTGATGTAAAGTTCCTAATGTTTTTGTAAGTACAGCAGAGGTTAGCAGGAGCAAACAGTGACGGAAAACGGTTTTGGAAAGAATACAGAACCAAGTGTAGAACTGCTTTAGATGCTCCCATGGATACTGGAAACCAAATATTTCTATAGCTGAGTTTGTACCCTTTCCTTTAGGGAACACGCTCGCATGAGCTCAGCGCTCACCCAGCTGGCTGGGCAGCAGCAATAAGACTATTCATGAGGGTATGGAAATTTCTGACAGATGTGCAGGCAAAGATGAATAGAATTGACTCATATTCTGCAAGAGCAGGCATGTGGAGATAAGATATATAAGCAGAGATTCCCATGAAACACTCTTCTGCCTGTAGATTTGTACATAATACCAAAAGTAGGGGCTTTTTCAAGAGTGAGCCTGGCAGCACAACCCACAGATTTAAATATGAAATCAAGACGTTGGGCTGGTTTCTTCTCATCATTGCAGAATTATTACAAAAGCAAGCAGAAATGAGTTCTTACAATTCAGGAAATCCTACCACTCAAGTTTCCTTGTAAAAGGGAGCAAGAACAAAAATCTTTAAAGCATAAACACATGAAATGTCTACTCCATGCACAAATTACAAGGTTAAAAAGCATATTTAAAGCTTTTAACTCCTCTGCACTGAAGTGATAGAGGAAAAAACCACTTTCATGTATCAAGTTATCAAAACTGTACTCATGATAGGTTTTTAAAGAAAGTCTTTGAGAAACCAAAAACATTAAGCATTTTTGTTCTACAACAGTGAGAAAACATCATACCACACAGACATAAATTTGCAAAATAAAATGGTAAAAATGCTGCTTCCTCCTAGCCCCAAGAGACTCCATTTTGATGCAACTTGAAAGTAGACTGATGTTGAATCAGGTTCCAAAGAAATTCAGAAAACATTCAGTAGAAGAAATACAAACAGCTGATGTCTACAAATGAGTTTTTAAGGCAAAAACTAAAGAAGTCTGTTCCTCCATATTTTTCAAGCAAGGCACCTTCAGATAAACAAATGCAATCCAGGATTAAGAAAATTAGTTTCCAGCTCATATTAGCAATAGTGGAAAAGGCCTGAGAAATCTGTATCTGTATCTCAAGGAAAAAAAAAATCAGCTTTAATTTCTCCTAAAAAGGAAGTAAAATCTGGGTGTAGGCAGACTTCTATAAGGAATGTTCTTTACAGCTCTGAAGAGTTTTACTATTCGTGTATTCCATCTGAAACTTCTCATTATGTCATTAATTCTAGGAACAAGAGACACTTTTCATTACTGTCATGCAGTCTGGAGATAAGAGCATCACAGAAACAGAACAGATTCCCACAGAGAGACTTTTAGACTATGGGACTGTTCTCCCACATCTGCTTGAGCTCTACAACACAATGCACAGGGTTTATGGCAGCACTTGAGATGATTTATTGACAGGGTACCCCAATTATAAGCTAACTAATACTTACAGGAGGCAAGGAAAACTGTCCAGTAACTTCAGGAGGCCTCATATTGAATGAGTCCTCTCCCAAACTCTCTGGTTCCCCTGATGGATAGGGAGGTGGTGGGTATGGAGGATACTCTTCCATGTACACCTCCAGTGGCAGTGGAGCTTCTAGGTTTGGCTCTTCTGGTTTGGGCTGCATGAGTTCATCGCTGTCTGATACAGCCTCAGGTACAGTGTCCAAAGGTGCAGGGGGAAGAGCAACTTCGCTCTGCTCCGCTGCTGTGCTTTCTGTCTCCTCAGCAATAGCTGGTTCTGGCATGCAAGCAGCTGTTTCTTTTTCTGATTCTGTGCTTAGATAAGGATTTGGGATTTCCACCGGGCTTTCAGGACTGGCAGCCGATGCCGTCTGCTTGGAGGGATGCGATGGAGCTGAGATAGTCTCCATTGCAGCCAGAGTGGTCCTCTGATACAACAGCTTCTGAATGTTGGGGCCATTAGGCCCCTCTGGCTCAGTAATAGAGCTGCGTTTCTTCAGTGGTCTGGGGGCATTGGACAGCTTTTTCCGCAGCGCTTCCAGGTCGGCATCGCTCTGGTTGCGGTAGGGGTTGGATAGGAAAGGGAGCAGTTTGGTCGGGCTCAGGGGACGGGGTATCCGCTCTGGTTCGTGGTTCTCGTGAGCAGAGGCTGCTGTTTCCATCTCAGGCTCTGGACTGCCTGGCTTGCCCTGGAGGTTGGAGTAGACGTTCTCCGCCTGCGACAGCTGATTCTGTACCCCAGCTCCTGCCATCACGGGCTTGCCGTACACTGTGGAGCAGTTCAGAGAGGGGTGGGGGGGAAGCAAGTTTGAATATTTGATCAACAACATAACAACAACAAAGAAGAAAGGTGGATCAGGTTGTGTGTTCTTTATGCAGGGCAAAGAAGCAGAATACAAAAAACTGAACAGAACTAATCTGGTAGCCAGATATACCATTCAGTTATCTTGCAAACACGAAACAGACATTCTGCACTTCTTGTTAACACTCTTACACAGCACGGAAGACTCACCTAAGATTCTTACAGCTGCCCTCACCCACTTAATCCCTCCAAGGAACAGCTTCGTACCCACAGACCAGGTGGAAAGAACATCTATCTGAGGTTTATCAGGCAGAAGAGAGGGAGAGAGCCACACTTACCACTTGGGAAGTGTGGTCCTCTGGTCTGTGCCCGTGTCAAAGCACTCTGCACTGCCTGCTGGAAGTTCTTCCCAGGAGTCTGCTGTTGTGTGTACATGCTGTAAATGGAACTTGCAGCCACAGTTTGAGGCTTTCGAAACGGTGGCAGTGAAGTCTCTTTGGATGGCTGAGGAGTAAAAGGTCTCACAGCTGCTGCTGGGGGACTCTCCTGTTTGGAGGAAGGAAGAATTTGATCCTGGCTAGAGGAAGAACCTGCAGGAGGTACTGAAATTCTTTGCTGTATCTGCTGAGAAGGATGGGAAGGCTGCTGTGCCACTGGTTTTTGCTTGTTCCCCATAGCTGCAATAGCCAAAGGCAGCTTCTGCAAGTTTCCATCCAGCTTTGTATCAGCAGGTTGCAGATGACTGGCTTGACCAAAGTAAGGCAAGTTTATCTGTTTTGGTTTAGTGGGGACAGGTGGTGGCACCTTGGTTACATTTTTATTGGTCGTCTGAAAGACAAAAAAAATTTCATTAAGGTTCAACATGGTTTAGGAATGCTGCTGTGAAAGGCCTCAAAGAATGACACAGTATCTTTATTTGTACTATTGCTGCAATAATGTTTACAACATCATTGCAAACAAGAAGAAACTGCTTGAAACATTTTGTCACCACTGTTGTTTGAATATACTTGGAGCCTATTCTCTTCAATTCTTTCCGTAACAACTATGTTTATAACAGGAGCAATGGCAGGGCACAGTAATTTCTCTAGAGATCAAGAGACACTCGGCTGGCAAGAGGTTGCTCTCTAACAAAGCACTTGTCATCCCCAGTTGTAGGCCACTTCTCCCCTACCTGAATAAACTGGGCCCTCATGCCAAAATTTAGATGGGAAGTCTTGCTGCTACCAAACATCTGAAGGACACTGTTGCACTACAGAGTGAAACAAGTGTGTAGATAATTTAAAAAAAAACCAAACAAAAAAACCATGCAAATGCCTCTTTGTATTTTTTGGGGGAAAAATACATGCATACACACTAGTACAAGTAATACTGCCACTTTTACGTATTAAGCCAAAATGTAGATTCTCACCACAGTGACTGCAGAGAATGATTCTGAGTTACCAGCTGCCGTTAAAAGCCTAAGAGACTTTTTTCCTCAGAAGCAGTCTTTTAAAAGCTGACCTCAGTACTTTTCAGAGCTTTCTGCCAGCCACATTAGAAAAGCTGTGGGTAAGCCCCGGCAGATGGAAAGCAGCAGCCCGGGTTCCCTGCATACCTGTGCTTCCCGCAGGAGATCCTCACTACTCTGGTTTTTCCTCAGCGTGCCCAGCCCAGCAGACTGGTCCACGGAGTCAAACATGGAGAACGGACGCACCTTCTTCTCTTTGTCTCGTAAAAAAGTTTCTCCTTCAGCTGTTGTTGAAGAGAGAGGAGATGACTTTCAAAAGGGATGGCACAACTCTAGGGGTGAGAGTCCTGCTCTGTGCAATATTTACCACAGTGTATGCAGGGGATGCTTTTTGCATCCATCCTACCCCTGCACTAAGGGCCCCTGGTCCTGCCAAATATTGTATTATGCAAATTCAACAGGGGCATGTAAGAAGGAACTAGGATTTACTTCACCACCTGAAGTGAGTTGTGGGTTTGGTTTATTTCTTCTTAAAAACCCTGCAATACCATAGCAAAGCAATGACAATGTTCTTCGATTTTTTTCTTTGGCCTTTCAAATGAATTCTCAATTATTTACTGAAGCATTTAAGAGAGAAATATCATCAACTAGAATATCCATATTTTAAGATTAGCAAGAACATACCTTGTCCTTCACTTGTCACAATTCCTTTTCCTGAAGTCAAGGCTGAACCCTGACTAATATGATTGTCTGTATTTGAACTACTCCAGTCAGGGGCAGATGGGGAAGGTTTTGTATTGGGGACCACAGAACCTAGGAGAGAACAAATTGAACAGATTATGCTAAAATAGTAGGTTTTATTGACTTATTAAAAGTAGGGGTTTTTTCTGTGTGAGTCAGGTCTAGACAATGTAAAAGTATCACATAGAGGTTAACTGCTATAAAACCTGTAATTATAGGTTTTATAGCAGTTCATTTGTTTTAAAAAGAGAATGCAAACAAAATTCAAGAACAACGACCAAAAGCAGCAGCAAAACTCTGTCGTAGCACACACCTGCACCTAAAGCATTCAAAAAATAAACTTCTCTAGATTGGCTTATTTCCAGTTAGTAGGAAACTTTTCCTTGAGTATCTGTGCTAAGTTAAAAGTGAGACAATGTTAAGGATAAAAAAGATATATTGTGCAAAGAAAAACATGATGCTTTAAAGCAGACAGACCCTGCAAGTGATATCCAAAACAGCAGAAAAATCATCTGCGTGTTTAATGTGCATATAGGTTCTGCATTAAAGCTGACCTTTATATTTACTGGAGTAGACATCCAGATCTGCAAAAATCAGTCAGAAAATGCTTGCAATCTGCTATTAAATATTTCAGCAAATTCTTTCTATTAAATTCTAAATAACCTAAGTAATGTTAAATTCAAACAGTAATAATAAGCCGCAGGAGAAAAGTTCCATTCTGACAAAGTACCAAAAACTCTCTGTAGGAAAACAGTCCTTTTGTCCAAATGCTGAAAAATAAGAAGTGGTATTTTAGTTCAACTAGCTAACCACTACACATTCCTCCAGCAAAAATTCAAATTTAGTGTGGTCTAGAGCTTAAATTCCACTCCAGTAGTTTTAGGATCAGCAAACCAAATAACAATAAACAATCCTCCATTCTCCAATACAGTAAGAGACACTTGGAACTGCTTTTGTGCAATGGTTACTTTAATACCTGCCAGAATTGGAGGTGGAGGAAGTGAGATAGAAAATAAACAGAATTATTCTACAAGTTCTCCATTTCTTGCTTTTGGGAAGATCAGTGTTTCTCTTCTCTCCCAGCTGAAAAGGGAGTCTTCTCCCAGGGTAGCACAGAACTGATACCCACAACTCTGGGAGTTTCTCCAGACTTCTCTTACTGAACTGAACTGTCTCTCAGAGGAGAAAGCCACAGAGAGAAGCCAACAAATCTCCATTAACTCTCCAAGTAGGAGAGGCCAAACCTCACTCATCAGCAAGTCAATAACTTTACTGCTATTTCTGTGCTACAAGCAACTGCCTCCTTTGTAAAATTTCTTGTCATGTTGGTTTATCTTTTACATGTGTCATTTCGAAAATGCACCAACAGAAAATTTGGCTTTGCCAGTTTTTAAATCCAGGCACCAGATTGCTACCAGGTATGTATTAAAATTGCCTCTAGAAACTCAAAGCACACTGTTGTGTAGTTTTTAGGAGAACTTCAAAATAAATAAAAAGAATAATAACTTTACAGAGAAATCCTCCTACATTCCACACTGTATAGCAACCCAAAGTGCTCACTAATAGATTTACCTGATTTTTAACACTGAATCATAGAAACATCAGTGCTTATAAAATATATTCACAGGTGCAGGAAAAATTGCAAGTAGCAAGACTGACACCTCAAATAAAGCTTTGCTTTAAAAAAAACAACACATCAGACCAGAGCTGTTAGGTAAGAAAACAAAACATGTCTAGATAAGAAATATTAATTGTAAGCCATTACCTGCAGGAGCTTTAACTTGTGAACTGTTCCCAGCTCTCATATTGGGCAGTGTTTGTGTTTTCAGTGGCCCATCAGGTACCTGCAAAGCTTGCGTCCCATCTGAAAATGCTGGCTTCACCAAAAGCTCAGGTCTGGAAGCAATACGTGGCATAGTAGAGGACTGGATATAAGGACCTACAGCTGCCACTCGACTTGGAGCAGAAGCCACTGGCTGTGGTAAATTCCCATCTGAAGAAACCTTGGGGAAAAAAAAGAAAATTTAAAGAATTTTATTCTGCAGTATCCATTCATCAGAGTCTGAAACAGAAGTCAGAAAGGATAAAACAAGTAGTAAATGATACTCCAGCATCAAAAGTGCTCATTTGAAAAAGCTTTGAGAATTATAAAGCTGAGGTAGTAATAGCAAAAAAAAAAAATCAAGAATAAAAATCCACGACAGCATAAGACTTCTTGTCTGTAAAGAGTAAGTAGGTTAACACTAATGTACCATGAAAAGGACTTTAATAATACAAGACTTCCACTACATATGGATAAAGACAACAAGTCTAGCATCTCAACAGCCTTCCCCCCAAGCAAGTTCTTACTTCAGGCTGTACAGACAACACACAGAATTAATGTTTCAGTTATTAAATACCCCACACTTACTGGTACATTCTCTTTCTGCTGCAGAGCTGCCTTTTTCTTCCACAGACGCTCGCGCAGCTCATTAACACGCTTATCCATGACTGCCACCTCCAAGTTGCGCTTGTTCAAACACTCCCTCTGTTGCTGCAGCTTGGCATTCTGCTCCTGGTTCAGTTTGTTCCTCAACTGAAAAAATTCACAAAGCAGTGGGGGAGGAGGGGAAAACAACAAAAATAAAAACAAATTCACTTTCAGGACTGGGGACAGGAAACCACTGGAAAGAGAAAAGCCTTCTAAAAAGTCAAGTCATGTTTTCTCTCCAGAGAAAATGTTGGTTAGTCTCCAAATTTTGCAGAAAGGAAAGGTATAGACAGCGTGTGCTCGTTCCTCTCTTTACCTTGAACCCAGCACAACTAACCCTCCATCCTCAGCATGCAGGCAGTCACACAGCCCTGGCAGGAACAGGAGCAACGGGATTTCTTTGCAACGAGGTAAGAAACAACCCAACCAACTTTTAGCCCGTAAGAGCTAAAGGGTCACGGGCTGGCCTCCCATTACCTGCAGCTCCTTGTAGAGGCGGTCGAGCTCAGCTACAGCCGACTGGTTGTCGTGGTAACCATCAATCCGGCCGTTCTTCAGCATCTCCAGTTGCCTGGTGAGCTCCTCTACTTTTGACACGGCCAGCACCAGCTCGCGCTGCTTTTGCTGGAACAGGCTGTTCATCTGTTCAATCTCCTCCACTGCAAAGAAGGGCAGAGCACAATAGCTGCCCTGAGAAACAGCCCAGCGTGGGCTGCTTCCAAGGCAGCACTTAAGGAGACAGAGAGCACCCTGCTGGCCTCCAGAGCAGGGCTGCTCAGCCAAACCCATGGGCCCTGTCACACCAGCTCTTCCTCTGAGCTCTGGCAAATGCACGCTCACTAGAACGATTATGGAAATTTGGTCTACTTAGAGCACTGACAGGGAGGGAAAGAGAACTTTTTTTTCGTTACTTTCTGAAGTATGGAAACAAACAAAACCACAGTACCAGACTGAATTCATCTGGAGAAGCCTAAATTCACTGAATGCTGAATTCAGCAGGAAGACACTCACTCAACCACAAGGCATATTTATGATACTTAGAACTCTGAATTTAGGTCATAAGAACTCAGTGGCAAAACACTCAAGCTGTCATATTAAACAAAGACTCAGAGGGCGTTTTAGGGTCTATTACAAACATCTGTCATCAGCTGCTCCCACTGCTGAAACTGTTCTATTATTGAACAAAGTTTATGGAATCAGTAAGAATTCAAGCAAGTATCAAAATCAGACCTGCTGGGGATGGTGCAGGAAAACAGATTCACAGGGCCCAAGATCTTGTATTATTCTATCATCCTTCCACACCTTTAAACTGATGTTTATTTTGTGCAACAGAACCCAAACAGAAAAGGGATTCTCCACGTATATAACCACTTTTGCTTTATCTGTCAACCATAATGCTTCCTACTAAAACAACATATTCCTATTTTCAGTTGAGTCAGGCTAGAAATAACAAGTTCTGCACAATAGAGAGGATGAAAAGGTAAGCAGAAGAATAAATATTTATTTCAGACTTAATATATATGTTATATCAACATGCTGAACTACAAGCACCCAACCAGTATGGTAGCAAGCAAGATCCTGGTCAGATTCACATAATTAAAAAGGAAATATGCAGCCAATTTGGCCATCAAATTACCTCTTGCATAAAAGGCAACCTGGGTACCAGGCTAAGCTTTGTTATAGGCCAAGAAAATAACACTCTAAATGTGTAGGGTATTGACATCAAGGATGGAAAAAGTTACTGTGGTGCACAAAGGTATTCAAGTAAGGAAAAAAACCTACGCTGTAATTACAGAGCAGACATGCTAGGCTCAAAATACAGGGTGCTCTTACAGGATGTTTTAAAATATAGTAAGAAAATATATTTTGTTCTAGGTCAGTCATGAGTTTTCTTGGTAAATACAAGATGAGAAATTGTTAAGATTAACATTACCTGGAATGTTATAAAAAACTCCTCTGAATCACTGAAATCACCAGAAGTTTTTGAATTCCAAGAACTGCGTTTCATGAAAAATCCCAGGCTACCTTTCCCAAGCAGCAACTCACCTAATTTTCCATTGCTGAGTCTTTTTTGCTCCACATGACCTTTCAGTGCTCTCACTTTCTTAAGTTTGGCTTCTTGATTCTCAGCAATTTCCTTTAATCGCTTCAGTTTTTCCTGTTCAGCAGCTTGCTGCTGCTGTCGCTGATCTTGCTGCTTCAGGAATTTCAGGCGCTGTTCCTGCAGTCAAGACAAGGATTTTGAAGTCTAAGAAAAATTTTAGCATTCGTGTTCCAAGACATTTGCTAACTTGATTTAATCACTACTCAGCTCTTGAGTTACAAGAGCTAAGAACTATTTTCTCTCTACCTTTTCCCATGCTGCTTGTGCTTGACGTATCTCTATCATATGTCACATTTTAAACAACTAAGTCATGCTGGAGAATATGAGACATTCTTTATACAGAAGGTATCCCATAAATTATTGGTATTTTTCATAACTATTTGTACTTTTACTAGTTCTGCTAAAACCTGCTTGAGAGGAAGGATGACTGCACACCAAACCTCTGAAAACACAGTCCTCTCCTGATAATGATCACCACAATCACAAACACAAACACAGATAATTCAAGACAAAAGAAAACCTTTACAGTGACCTGGCCCTCACTTAAAAAACAGATATCCCCTTAGTGGAGAGGATCCTTTTGCCTTTCCAAGGGAGTAAAATAATGTGTTATACATGTCTAGTTTAGACCTACAAGAAACTACCAGACCACTAAATCATCCACAAAGAATTCCTCTAAATCACTGGCCACTATACATGGCTTCCTGCTCTGGAGATGAGATTGCTCCAGGGTAGAACTACTACTACAACTCTCCCAAGCACCCATTAATATCCAAGACTACCACTGCTTACTAACATTAGAACTCCATACTTTCTCCAAAAAAACCAAACCCACAAAAGGAAAAAAAAAAAAAAAATCACCAGTCAGATTTAGAAAACAGGGATTCTTGTGCACTTTGAATAAAAAAGGCAGAGTAAAAAAGTGAGCTCGCCTTCCAGAGAAAACCAGGACCAGGCAGCAGCCTCAGAGTATGTGCTACTTTAGAGTCACTCCCACGCAGGAAAATGTCACAAAAAAAAAAGATATTACAGCTCGTGTCTAAAAAGAAAGTGTATTTTTCCTCCCTCAGAATCTATTTTTAATATTGCATCTGATTTCAGAAGGCAGGAAAGAGGCAATGGAAAGTCACTCTGAAGAGGCACCTAGGAAAGCAGGTGGTTTGTTCCAGAGAGGCACTTAAATGAAAAATTCTACCAGTGGTACACCCACAGGGCTACTCTTCTTCAAACCACAGGCAGCAGACACCCATCCAATGGGTATCTATCCAGAGTCAAACTCATACTTTTATTTTTTTTAATCTTGTACAACTCCCTTTACAGTAAAAATAATGTTCCTGTTTCTTCTGACTACAACATTATTCATAAGACCAGGGTGCACTGCCATCACCTGTCAGTGAAACAGAAGCTGTGGAAGTTTAGGCTTCTCAGATACAAACACATCTCAACTGGAATTGAAACGAGGGCAACATTCTCTGGCAAATTAAACAAGGCAGTACAGGCATTAATTGTGCTGCTACATTTCAGGTGAAAACTCTCATAACTTGATTGACTGACCAATTTCCTGCATCATAGTTGCACCTGTTCTTATTACGAAGCAGAAAAGGTTTTATTGGCTGTTTTGACAGGCCATTAAAAAAATACCACTTAGCAGGTGCTGCAGAACTATTAGAAAGCCATAATTTGAAGCACTTCCCTGAGATCCAGTTACTGAGGGCCAAGGGAACTGAACAAGATACTAAACAAAGGGACACACAGAGCTGATCTCAAAAGGAGAGGGAGGTAAGGTGTGTGGCAGAGGAAAAGCAGTGAGACCAGATCCTCAGCGCAGCCTTGTTCCCCAGTAAAGCACATTCAGAAATGCATGGGAACATCCACCCAGACAGATGAGCCCTCTTCAGGACAGGCTCACAGTTAACAATTCTCTGCCAAAAGCACCATTTTCTGTTATATTTTCAGGAGTAGTTTGTACCAACAACACTCAAGCAAAACATGAACTCTGTGCCACCTTTCTGCAGATGCATTCAGAGTGTTTTTTCCCCTACACAATTCAGGAGCACCCTGTGTGCTTCCATTAGCTTTTCTGTTATTGTTCTGCAAGCATTTTATAAATCCCAGTCCTAGGTTACTTTTATCACATACAAGACATCTCCTCCAGCCAGCTGCCCCAGAAAACCAGGCATGCTGTACCCTTATCAGGAGAAGGCAAGATAGCATGACAAGACAGCAGAGACAAAAGCACTGGTCAGTGATCAAAGTGGTGAATTGCTGGTCACCACACGGAGCACAAAAAGAGCTGACAGAGCCACCAGGATAAATGACAATATATCAATGTTATGTGCTCTATCCTTTCAGTAGGCTAAATGGTCACTTCTATCACTGGCATTATTTATATGTTTTACAAGTGGATATTTGCATAGATACTTTCAAATTTAAAAACAGGCAGCCAAAGAAAAGGAGTACCTCTATTTAGAAGGGGTGAAAAAACCCCAATTCCCCAATCCTCCCTCCACTTCACATGAATGTTACTACCTTTGTTCCTGGCTGTAAACAATCTAATTCCAAACTCACCTTGTTAGCCAGCATTTGCTGTTGAGCCTCAATTTGTTGCTGTTGGCGTGATGCCATTTCCTGAAGTTCAGCCAGTGTCATATCCATCCTTGGTGCACTCACCTGTCAAAGAAAACCCAAAGCATGCTAAATCTAGAATTTTTAATCTGGCTAGTACTTAATAGAGCTACTGCAGAAATGTGTGATAAAAGTCTTTCAAAAATAACAACTGAATAGCCAATAAAATAATTAGAGACACACAGCATCTTCTCATGGTAAAAGAATAAACAATTGTAAGCTCACATGCATGTGTAGCCCAATCCAACAACTCACACAAACTGACATCTCTTGGAACACTAATGTTTCTAGCAAAATCCCAGCAGCATTTTAAAGAGGCATTTCAGAGCCCTTTATAATTCAGCTCAGCACGAATCAGCTTTGACTGACTGAGCCCAGAATGCTCAGCATGTGGCAGGATGGATCTATGGTCATAGGTGTATCACTATAATTTGAAGCTCTTCCACGTAAGCTGAAGAAAATAGAAAGTTTAAATATAGTTGGGCAGGAGGGAAAACACCACTCTCCAAGACAGCACTGTTACTAGTTATCTGTTCAGATATTTCCTGAACCTAGATTCAATCTTACATCCACAATTATGGAGCAAGAGTAAGTGACAGACAATGGATTCAGTGCTGAAAAGGGAACCAGTCTCAACTTGAAATATGGAGTTAAGGATCTCTGACAAAACTGCAAGTGAAAAAAACCCCAATATTACTTTAATATGAGAAAAGAATTCTGATGAGAGTAGAGAAGGGAAAGTATAGTACATTTGCTGCTCTGAGATCACCAGTACAAGCACAGATAGGGCAGCCAACAGATCCTGGTGACATCCTAAAAACTGAAAGCCAGGATGATTATTGCTAGAGGCTTTGTGTCTATTTTAGAGCAGTCATCAGCAACCCCTCCAAAACAGTCTCTTAGTTTCTTTCCATGGTATGATTTGCACCAGTACCTCCAAAGAGGGGAAGCCTCCATTTTCACTACAATGGTAATTCTTCCAGAGGCTTGCAGATGATAACTGACATGATACATTCACTCAATGCTGTGTTTCTTTGCCCAAGAGTTTGAGGTTATTTTGAAAATGAGTCCCGCTCACTGATTCAATTCTCTCTAAGATACCATGTCACCACAGAACATCTCTGAAGGCCCCATTAGACTTCTGCACTGGCCATATGGGGCTGTTAAAGGGTGAGTAGGTCCTGCTGACCACTCCTTGGCTCTCCAGTCAACAAATTAGTTCACAGATGAGAATTACAGAGTCTCGGTTGGTGCACTGTCCTGGCAGCAATTGTCACTTGCTGCTCTTCAACTTGCAGCAAACCCACAATGACGGGATCTTCTGAGTGCCAGGCAAGGTGGATAACTGATTGATCTTTTCTGTATTCACATTAGCTACATCTAACGTCTATCAGTATCCCTTTAGATCCTCTGAAGTACCCTTTGGATGTATTTGTTATTATGGATACAAGGGGGCTCTGGGCCAGTCACAATGGGGTGCTTTTCCCACTTGTCCTCTGTTAAACTCACCTCAGCCTCTATTACAGACAATTCCTGGCATCCCCCTGTCACTCCAGAGATCCAGATGAGCTCTGCACTCCTGAGCCTTGATAGCATCCATAACACACATCAGGTATCTACTAAAGCTTTATACTTGTGTGGATCTGATGTTCCAGGCCATTAAATCCACACAGTCCAGTGTGATTGGTCATCCCATTCCTCCTCCTGGCTGGAGGCAGGGATCCTCTATTCCTGTTCCTGGTATTCACTATCTGACCTTTGTGATGCCAGATCAGAAGTCTCCTCGCCAGGGTTAAAGGAGGGGATTTCAGTTCTTTTATGTCTGGGAGATCACTGATTGCCTCCCTGTCTCTCTGCAGCAACTGCACTGACAGCCTTCTTGGCTGACCCCTTCTGAACAGCTCTCTTCCCTCTCAGCTCAGGGACACGGGCTTCCAGCTTGGAGGTGGGTTCACCATCCCACTTCGTCACGTCCTCCCGCTGCTCACGCAGAAAGATCCACAGTTTGTTACACAGCCTGCACTCGGGGCTTCACTTCCCTCTGACTGGGGTTGGAGAGGAGCAATCTCTTGGGCTGCCCCTAAAATCTGGGGTGGTGGCCTGTGGGGATGTGGAAGTACCCAGAGCTTCTTCTACATTTCAAAGCCAAGAGGACACCACCTCTACAGCTGGTGTATCCATCTGCAGGTAATACAATGTCACCAAGACACTGGAATATCATGAACTTTGAACCACCTTCCTCCACACGGCCACTGTGCAAGGGACATCCTCTGGATCTTTAGGGACATTGTCACTTTTTAGATCACTATGGATGACTTCCAGCACTGCTAATTCTTTCAAGTACTGGATACCTTCATCTGCAGCGGTTCACTTTCCCGAGAATTTAAAAGATCTTTCTTAAATGGATACCTTGCCCTCACATTTGAGAGGAGCCAGTCTCCAGAGACTGCAGACTGCTGTGTTTTTCAATTCCTTTTTCAATTTCTGAATCTCTAGCAAGGGATCCCAGCTGTTGGGCTTCACGACCTTCTAAGTGCTGACTGTCAGCCCCATTATGCCAGCACTGAAGCAGCCAGGCACAAATCCGCTCACGTGGCTGGTGGCCATAATCTTTTCACAAGTCTTGAAGTTCTGATGAGGTCAAGAACCACGTAACTTCATCTCCTGTTTTATTTGTCTCACTCCTTGCAATTTCTTTGTTGAAGGACTGGCTTCTTTATCTGACCCCCTACTCTCCTAATTCTCCTTCTTCCTCCCTTTCCAATCAAGGATATGGACCCGTAGCTTACTTCATCCATTTCCCTTTTTCACTGCTGGGGCAATTATGGTGGTTTGAGTCCCTGTCTCAGCCACAGTGTCCTCAAACACAGTTTGGGTTCCTGCCTCAACTAAAGTCCTCTGAGTACTGAACTGTGGCTCACAGGCCAGGCCCCAGTACAGGGTGACAGGCTGCTGGTTTTCACTGGGGTAGGCAAGGCACCCTTCTATCAGCTGACATGTCAGTTTGCCAGGGTTGATTGATTACCTGTTCAGGTGTAAAGTCCCAGGCAATGGGAGGTGATAACCACTCCAGGCACCCGTCCAAATCCTTCCACACACTCTGCCACCCAGGAACTGGATGCCTCAAGGCACATTTCAGTACCTCTTCAACTAAAGTTTGTTTTCTCTTACACCAGGATGACACTGGATTCCACGAACCCCCCAGTGTGCCAACAGTATTAGTTAATATTATTAACAGTATTAAACAGCTTATATAAGGATGAGCAAAGACTGCGGGAGCCTGCATTTTAAAAGCATTCACATCAATTTCAGGCAGGCAGAGGGAGGTGCATTCCCTCATCATCACCACAAGACAGCTCCCCCAGCACAACAAGGCCATCAGTGTAAGGGCAAAGCACAGAGCAAT
>VZRV01000144.1:222928-261980 GCA_013398115.1 Falcunculus frontatus
AACTCAGCAAAATAAAGAGATAAGCAGTGCAGCTGACAAACTCCATGTCCCACACAAGAGATTTGATACTTGGCAACTACTTTTTATTATGGTATGCAAAATATTTTATATATATATAAATATATATATATATATATATATATTTGGAACTGCCTTTGTCTCACCCTGTTCAGGGACCAAAAAGGACTGTGGTTGATTGACCTTAGCTGGATGCCAGGTGCCCACCAAGCTGCTCTACCACTCCCCTTCCCAGCAGGACAGGGCAGAGAAAATAAGATGGAAAACGACTCCTAGGTTGAGAAAAGGCAGTTTACGAAAGCAAAGGCAAAAAAGTTTGTGCAAGCAAGGAAGGACAAAAAATAATTTATTCTCTACCCATCAGAGAGTGATGTCCAGCTACTTCCTGGGAAGCAGGGCTTCAGCATGTGGAGCGGTTGCTCCAAAAGACAAACATCATAAAATAACAAATGTTCCCCCGTTCCTCCTCCTTCCCTTGGCTTTCATATCTCAGCTGATGTCATATGCCATGGCACATCCCTTTGGTTACTCTGGGTCAGCTGGTCTAGTTGTGTCCCCTCCCAGGACCTTGCCCACTCCCAGCCCCCTGATGTGGGGGGGAAATGTTGTGACAGTGCTGATGCTGTGCCAGCCCTGCTCAGCAGTAGCCAAAACTCTGGAGTGTTATCAGCACTCCTCTGGCTGCCAATGCAAAGCACAGCACTGGGAGGGCTGCTGTGGGAAAACGAACTCCAGCTCAGCCAGACCCAATCCATCCGGCCACTGCACCAAGCACTTACTCCATTCTCTATTCGTCGATCACCAGGCACTTTCACACCATTTCTTTTGAAGGCTGGATCTTGAGACCTTTGTCCAGTCCCTAGAAAGAAATGGTCAAAGATGGTAAAGTAACAGAAGATTTTTCTTATCCTTTTAGACATAGCATTCAGTACAAAAGGAGAATCAGAACAACCATTATGGTGTAGAATATGGTGAACACCTGTTCTTATGTGTTTACCACCAAGATGAATTTAACTGATGACACATTTTCTGAAAAGATTTCTGTTCAATGTCAACTTTTATTTTAAAGTATAGTTCTATTAAAAAAAAACCCCAGACAAACAAAACCAGCTTAACAGTAGTAGACTGCTCCAGTATTTATCCTGTGGTCAACAGGCAGCCATAGCTGCTAGTAAACGTGCATTATAGATACACAGTTTAAAAGCATAGATTTTTCTTCTTCCTGGCAGTCATTGTATCAGTAAAGATGCTGCTTAACTAGAATCCTACTTTATTCCCAGCAAATTATGTGTAAGTGGTGCTCAGATGCCCAATACCAAGCTCATTCATTTCCCTCTAGAACACAAGTGTGCTACAGGACAAAGCCATGTCCTGTTACCTCCTTGCCCATTTGATTCCTATTTCAAGACCATATTTCTGTGAGACTAGCTCAGAGCTCAAAAACATTGCTTAGCAATGCTGTGGCCAACAAAATGACAATAATCCTAATACTACAAGCACCTTGGACTTGGAAAAAAATACATCTTGACAACTAAACTGCTCTGTAAGATCCTTAGCAGGTAGAAACAGCACAGCTTTAGCTTTTCATGCACTCATTCTATCACCAGCACGCATTTCAAACTTCAAGATACACTTCACCATCTAAAATATGCTGGGTACAATGCCACTTAACAAATGCAGTATTTCCAACACTGAGGAAGATTACCAAGGATGAAAACAGAAAAAGGGGAGGAAGAAGAATCCAGTAGACTGATTTAAAGGTAAAAGTCTTAAAGATTCTAATGAAGAGATGTGAGGGTGGGATGCACAGAAAACCCTTGAAAAGCAGAAAGTAATTTCTTCTACCAGTTTCACATTTCCATTTACAATGAGCATTATATTCTCAGAGAACTTGACCAGGCAGTTCATTTAATGCTATTCCTAAAACTAACACAATTGTGCAGAAACTAACACTAATGTGCAGGAAAAACTTTGAAGAACTCTATCTTTGCCAAGTATGCTAAGTTTATCACCCTGGTAAAGTATTATCCAGGTGAATAATCCCGAGCCCAAATCACAGATTATGTTACTGGGCAACAGTTTGGTTACTATATTTAAAAGAACAGATAACCACCACAGATCTCTAGATATTTTGCTGCAGAAAATATATTTAACACAGTATGCCCTTGGATGCTTTGGTGATAAGCAGCTCTAGAAAACCTGCAGAAATTTCAATTTGGATTTACTGCTCCCAGATACGGCAAGGGAAGATGAAGCTTTCACAAAAATTAGCCAATGGTCAGACAAAAAGGGCTGCAATGCCTACTGGCTATGAACACTAATAAATAACACACACAAGCTGTTTCCTTAACCTTGAAGAATGAAACAGAACTTGAACAAATGAACCAGCTGAGATCAACACCCACCTGCTTCCCGGCAGGGAGAGCGTTCGTGCCGGAGAAAGAAACGCACCTCACCCCTCTGCATTCCAAACCTCTGCAGAATATCCAGCATCCGTTCATTATCAGCTATGGGACGTTCTGAAAAGGTAAAAAACCAGTTAACTGCTACATCCCACCACAGCCTGGGCACATACCAAACCAAAATTATCTGTCCACCTTTCACCTGAACACCTGTGAGTACACAGGTGCAGTGAGTGCATATAACCCTTTGCCCTTACCCAAGGCATTTCTACTTTTCCCTTAAGAAGCCACTGCACCGCTCTTTGCTTCTGAAACTAAACCAACACCTCTGAGAAGCAGCCCTTGAAAAGTCCACCCCGAAGGGAAAAGCTGAGGCACTGCCACAGCCCAAGGGAAAACAAACAGGGAATTCAGAGCTAGCAGTTCTAGTGCCTTCATTTTATATGTGCAAATCACCTTACCCACTCACCACCGCAGGAAATGTGCTGTTGTACCTTTCACTCCTCTTCTGTGGCACCTCAGACAAACTTATTCCTTAGTCATTCCCACCCCCTCCTCAAGGGCACTGCTGCCACGATTCCTACAGGGACTCATTTACTTCCTAATTCCAATGAGGATGAAGAGAGATGCAAAGATAAACTCCCAGGGAAGAGGAATTCTCTTAACGCTGGATGGCAGCCCTCGCATTCAAGCTCAGGCAGAAGCACTCAACACCCTGAAGAGGCTCCTTGGCAGTACCCAGCAGGCCTGATCCTCAGCGTGCCAGCACAGCTCCTGTCACTTCAAGTGTTCTCCCACAGCTCCTGTCAGACAGAGATCCAGCTCATTGTCTTGGACAGCAAATTTCATGAAGTTCAGAGGAGATGCATTTTGAAAGCCCTATTTCTGATAAGCCTTGAAAAGCTGAACTACTTTGGATTCACAGCTCAAAGTAAAAAAAGGATCAGACAGTGAAAAGTGAGCCCAGTAAGAACTTGCCATTTCCTTTCAAATAACTGAGATTAAAAAGTTACATGCGCAAGTTCCACTGAATTTCTTCCTGCTCTTATTCCCACGCTCAGGATTCAGTCATATATCTAATTTTTAAGCCTTACTAGCTGCCTTTTGATAATAGAAAAACTCAGTGTGAGTCTGCATCTACCAACCTCATTTACCAGTACTCCTCCCTTTCTTCATTACCTTTCTTTAAAAATTTACATACATCACAGCCAGGCACCCACAGCCAGAATATAACCAGAATTACTTACTGGCCTCTAAATCTTTACATAAAAGCAGTTTCTTTTGTTACTCTAGACATTTTACCATAAATATTTCCGCCTATTTTAAATGTGATGGCAACAGTGTGGTCAATATATCATAGCAGTGAATTTACATAGTCAGGATATTGTCACAGTATCCTCTAACAGCACTGGGGCTCGTGATCACATTGGACTCATTTGTGCTGGCTGCCAGACAAACAGAAGATATTGTTCCTGGCCTGAGAAATAAGACAAGCAGACAAAGAATGAAATTAAATACCACCATTTTTGCACCAGTTTCATTTTTCCTGACATTGCTTTTGTTGGTGGTTTCCTTTCATTATTTAAGCAAGGGGAGGGGGAAAAAAAAGAAATCAGAGTAGTTCATTCATATTCAATGGAATCTTTCAAAAAGTCACTATCTTAAAATGAAATAATCTTTTCAGCAGGAAAAATTGTTGGCATTAAGTATAAATGTTTTCAGTTTCATAAAAAAAGGAGCTGCTAACATGTTTTCAGTATGTGAAAGGCTCTTTTCAACATAAAAGTGTTTCTTTAAATGAAAATGCTGCAGCTGTGCTCAAGCAATCTAGGAAGGAAAATTTCTGGAGTCACTGTCAAAAGAGATTAGCTTTACAGAATAAGCAAGTAGGTCACTGTTACAGAAAAAGCAGTCTCTTGGCGGTTACTTGTCTAGACAGCGAAAAACGCTCCTCATCTGCTAAACCTTAATTCAAGAAAAAAAAAGGCAAAAACAAACAAACAAACCATCAGTACCACTGTCAGATTTTTGTCTTAAAGGCTATATAGCAGGCTTATGAGGCAGATTTCTAGCAGCTCAGCAATACCTCAGCTGAAACTCTGTAATGAAGGGAGATGCCCTTTACACAAGGATTCTGTCAATACCACTCACTGGCTTCAAAGGAAGGTCAAAGAGATTTCCAAATACCAAACAAATGTACATTTGGAAAGCTCAAGAAGAATGGACAGTCAGTTTTCTTTTTTTTTTCTTTTTATCTGTCTCATAGAGAAAAGAAAAAAAAAGGAGATCTTTATACACACACCCCTTTTGACTGCTTTCCACAGCAGGCAAGGTAACTGCCTAGAAGAATTCTGACAATAACAGGAAGGTCAAGAAATTTTGCCTGATATTCACCAGATTTCATGCAAAACTGGGAGGACAGGGAGAGTAGTAAACTTGCCCCCCTTCAGGGAACAGAGTGCCTCAAGCACACTTGCAGCAATCTTTCAAAGTAGGCTTAATAAGGTCTGACAACAGAAGCTAAAATTCCTGAGCAAGTGTCAGAAAAAGAAAGAAACGAGCGATGTAAAAAGGATCCCAATAATTGAAGTCTGAGAAGTCATTTTCCAACACAAATCTTTTGTTTCTACCCCCAGAGGTTGGCTGTCCTGCACCATGTTTGTTTTAAAGCAGTTTCATTTGTTCAGTGTAATATGCAAACAAAACAGAAGTCATAGCTAATCCTAGCAGAACAAGATAGAAAACTTTGCTGACATCTAAAATGAGATTAGCAAAAAGCTAAAAGTATTTCTCTCTCACGCTGCCTCCTCCCCTTACCAAAAAAATAAATCCAAAATATATACTAAAACGTATCTTGCAAACGCTGTTACTGGATGCTACACAGATGCTTAAGACATATCTTATTCAAAGCCACACGCATGAATCCAGTACTCAAGTCTTTTAATGTTATTGATTTGAGACAACTGCATTTTTTGTTAACAAGTACAATTGGGAACTGTACTTGAAACTTCAGTAAGGCAAACTGCTGAGCCCTGCCCTTGGGTCACAACAACCCCAAATAGTGCTCCTGGCTGTGGGCAGAGTGGCTGGAAAGCTGCCCAGTAGAAAAGGACCTGGGGGTGCTGGTCAACAGCAGCTGAACACGAGTCAGTGTGTCCAAGTAGGCCAATGACATCCTGACCTGTATCAGCAATAATGAGGCCAGCAGGACCAGGACAGTGATTGTCCCTCTGTACTCAGCAGTGGGGAGGCCACATCTCAAGTGCTGTGTCCAATTCTGGGCCCCTCACTTCAAGAAAGACATTGAGGTGCTGGAGCACATCCAGAGAAGGCCAATGGAACTGGAGAAAGGGCTGGAGCACAAGTCTTGTGAGGAGTTGTTGAGGAACTTGGGGGTGCTCAGCCTGGAGAAGAAGGGGTTCAGGGGAGACCTTATCACTCTCTACAACTCCTTGAAAGGAGATTGTAGACAGGTGGGGGTCAGCCTCTTCTCCCAGGTAACAAGTAACACAATGAGAGGAAATGGCCACAAACCGCACCAGAGGAGGTTCAGGTTGGACACCAGGAAGAATTTCTTCACCGAAAGGTTGGTTAAGCATTTGAACAGGCTGCCCAGGGAGGTGGTGGAGTCACCATCGCTGGAAATATTGAAGAAACAATTGGACATAGCACTTAGTGCCACGGTCTAGTTGGCATGGTGGTGTTCAGTCAAAGGTTGGGCTCAATGATCATATCAATGCTTTCACCATGAAAATGGATGAAGCTTTTTTTTGTCTTGTAACAACAGCTGTCCAAGCAACATTTATATATCTGTTCCTGTGTATCTCATGACATATTTGCAAAGACTAATCTCAGAAAAAGTTCTCTGCTTCACTTTATATTTCTGTATCCAGATTATTCTCTTACACCTCCTTGACTAGCAGAGAGGCTGATAACTTGGTTATATGAATAAAACACCACATACTGTATGGCCCCACTCACACAGAAGTTCACTTTTCGGCTTAACAAGAATGCTTGGACACCAAGTACTGGCAGACTTCACTCGCCTCTTACTACAGGTGCTCTCCTTTGATTTCAGGACAATCCCGCTGCCCTTTCCAGCGTACTCTACATCACCATCTCAAAAGCCAAGCAAGAATCCAGGTTCAGGAAACAAGAGAGGAACTGCCCGCTCTAGCACAGCTCCAACTTCAGTACCAACAGAAGAATCCCGTCCCTCACCACAACCACTCGTGCTCTTTAACAGGGTGTGTGCACTAAGGCTAGCTATAAATTCAGTAGTTTACCTAAACCTTTATTTTACCTGTCTTTCTCTGCAGACTTCAGTATTGTGTTGATTTAGGCAAAGATGTACAATCAAAATACATTCCTAGAAGATCTTTCCATGATGAATTGGTGATTTTATTTTATTATCATTTATGAAGCAAAGCTTCTTTATCTTCTAAGGAGAAGAAAAATATTCTGTTCCATTTTTTAGACTTAGAAATATCAGAAACATTACATCTCTGTCAGAAGTAAATATCAAGAGATACCTGAGTTATCTCATCCCATTAAGCAAACATCCATTTCACCAAAGACTTCTTTGAACAGATGTGAGCCTGAGCTAACAGCAGAGGAAGACAAAAATATAAGCCCTCATCATCTGATTCTTTCATAATCTTGTTGAAGCATCTCAAAAAAGTTGGCTCAGACATAATTATTTTTCATGACTTAAAATCCTGTCAGGGATTCATCTATCTTATGCCTCTGGATGGCTACCAGTATCTAATGAGTACCATGGAAACAGGGGATAGTCCAGAGCCGTTTCCCATTTAAGCCATGAGACATTAGTAATATTTTAGGTTTTATTTGTTGACATTTTTTCCAGTTCCAGTGGAGCATGGCAAGTTAGGGAGATTTGAACTCCCAAGTTCAGAAGAACACAGAAAAAGAAAAAAAAAAAGTTACAACAAGCCACATGCACAAATTCCTTTCCCACAGGCTTGAAAGGACACTCAAAAGTAGCTTCTACATCTTTCCTGTCACCCACTTTCTTTAGAGCACTTCGTATCAGGTAACTCCCACTACTTCTGCTAACACACTCCTTCCCATCCACAGGCACTGCAATTGGTAACACTGAAGGGGTCATCAGAAAAAAGGAAGCTTTATTTTGCCACTGCAGGTGAAAATGGCTGTGGTGTTGAAAAAAAAAAATCATTCTCACTTAGTCAGAGAACTACCAACACTTAGTACTTCAAACCTTCTTCACAGGCTGCTGGGGAGGAGGAGGTAGAGAAAACAACTCTCTCACACCTGTCAGAGACTCACTTGAGCCACAGAAGGACTGCACAGACACAAGAACATCTGCACGCTTCAGTCCCCTTCCTTTGCTTAACTCAGTTTTGCATGTGTGAGCCTTCTTGCAGGTGCGTTACCATACAGCCAGTCTGATGAAGAAACCAACGAAATGGTAATGCAGAAACTCTCTGGACAGGACCATGTCTGTCAGGGGTCCATGTGCTACCTTCTCAGGAGCTGAGAACGCCCAGGAATTCACCAGGTACCAGCCAGACCTACCTGAGCCACACCACACCTCAGCCAGGTGGCACTCGCTCTCCCCAGGCTCCTTGCACAGCTCCACCACATCTCTGCAGGTTGTCTCGGGGGTGACTGGCACCTCAGTGAAGTGCTGCTCGTTGTTACTGAGGTACACGGTCAGAAACATCTGCAAAAGACAAAGGCAACAGCTCACGGTTACTTTCCAACACAAAGGCAGACTGCACCTTGGAGTCACAACCTGCTCATTAAACGCATTCTTTCCAACACAGATAATTTCTTATCAACCACTGTGGGTACAATTTTCAAAACAACCCCAAATTTCTTTAAGGTATAAGCAAGAGACACTACAGAAGTAATCCCCTGCTCAACTAAATTACACTGCTGGAGGATTACTCGGTTTTAAATCTGGACTTGGTGCTCCTTCCTTCTCTCTTCAGGTGATGTGTCAGAACTCCTCCCACCCTACTATGTGTGTATGTATACTGCAGTCAATTGACACAGCAGGAGAAACAGCCATCTAGAGCTCAGCAGTAGTGAAAACCAATGGTAATTACACAGGGTATAAAAAAAGACCACAGCTTACTACATAGGCACTGAAGTGGAAACATAGTTTGCATTTCTGTAACATATTTCATGGGAAGGTTCCTAGAAACACAAGCCAACTTGCTGAGCCCTTAGTCTCAGCCTGAATACAAGGTCCCTCTTAAAGCCCATTCCCAGGAAACCAAGGATATTTTCCTTGGCTTCCTCTTCACAGCTGGAGAAGGATCCTTGATCTTTGGTTTTTCTGTTTAAACACACCACACAGACAGATGTTGTTCTTGCTCGTATCTCTCCTGCCACAACTACTAAACGAGCACTCTAAAAAATTAGTTGCCATATTTGATAGAAAACGTTGATGATTACTGCCTCTGAGCACCGTCTCGCTACATGCTATTAATATTAAACTGCTATCAAAGTTTAGCTGATAGCTAAAAATTAATGTCAATTCTCTTGAGACCTATCCTCAACGTCAGTCTCAACTGGCGGTTAGTCACATGGCTTCCAGCAACACAAAAATCAGTCAAATATCTCCAGAAGGCAATTACTCCACTAAGCATTTCAAGCAAGAGGAACCTATACAATTCAGGACCTTTCACACAGATGGAAAAGGTGTTTTCTCAAGAGAAGACACAAATCCTCGCCCGTCCTCATTTTTAGGGGGTGAAAAGGGCATACATTCTCAGGAGCAACAGTTCAAAAGGTCAAAAAGGAGGAAAAAGAGGCCAAATCAAACAAGGGGAGAAAGGTATAAATAACCTTCTAAATAAATTTAAGTAATTTAAAAAACACAACAAAACCATTACCACAAGCACTATTTCTGTGATGCTGTGTAAGTACTATGGAATTAGAGATTTTTATGCCTTTGCAAAGTGAAATTTAGCCCCATCTGTTTCACAGCTTTAGGAACCCTCTACTGGGGATTCTCACAGAATACAACTGTGCACGTGCACATTCCTGATGTCTCCAAAGCCTTTCCAGGGCTCTTCTGAGTGCCAAGATCCCCTTCACTCCTATGTGACAGGCTGCCTTTACTCTTTTAAAAACTTTGACAAAAACACTCCAGACTCTGCATGTCTTGTTACACAGAGTGCAAGTATTTGGCCCACTCGTGGCAGTATAAACACTTGAAAACGTTGGTTTTGGGTCCCTGGCCCTGTACCAAGAGCACAGAATTTCCGACCTCTGGTTTTGCCCAGCTCCCCAAAACAAGAGTTTCCGATAAATTCCTGAACACCTTTGACAAATACTCACTGAGAAGAAAAAGCCTGCTGAAAGCACGCTCAAAACTACCTGCTGGCTACAGTGCCCCAACCATTTCCTTGTCACTTCGTGGGAGGGCAAAAAAACCCAAAAAATCAACAAGAAAACCAAACAAAAAAGCCAAACTTGGAGCTTGTAAGGAGGGAAACTAGGAAAGAGAATGTGGAGTTAGGTAAGATTAGTTTTCCACACATTTATTACATAGTGAAGATGGGCAGAACTGTTCTGCTGTCTACAGCACGAGGAGTTAGTGACCTAAATTAAAGAGACAAAGCTTTCCAAGCAGGAACTCTGACACTTGGCTTTAATGTTTTGTCACAGAACATGCTACCTTTCAGATGCAGTGTCTCTGACTCCCCTAGAGGAGCCTGACAGGGAAGGATGTCAGGTGCAGCCAGGTAAGAACCTCTCTTAATCAAAGTAACTGGGGCAGAAGGGTATAAAATAAAAAAGAAGCTCCCCAATAGCTTTAGAGCAGGGTTATTATACATGTGTAAAACACATCAACCCTTCACATTCAATGCTGTACAACCTTGCATTCAAAACACCACTAAATCACACAGGCTGTGTGTCTGCAATAACATTTGTTAATTTAAAAAATGAGCTCACAGATGGGAATTAGGAGAAAATTATAAAAACCATGGCATTATACACAAAGCAGACCTAATTTGACCCTAGCACGGCTGTTCACTCTTCAGTGTGCCTGTCTATATCCAGTTGTTAATCCCTAGGATTTAGCAATACAGACAACTACACAGGAAGGATCACGAGTTGCCATTTCCATCCACAATGCTCAGGATAATTACTAATACATTAAGCCAAGAGTACTCAAACCTGCTGTGTGGGGGCCATTTCTGGGACTTGGGAGTGTCTGCATTACCTCTAGCCCACATATTCTGGGAACTAAGGAAAGAAAAAACAACTAAACTGCAAATTCCCTAAAAAAAAACCCCTCGAAGTCCTTAGAGTCTAAAGCAACTAAAATGTTATGATACTAATGTTATCTCATCCTGCTTTCCTTTAGCTTCAGGGACAATGCTGAGATGACCAAGTTCCCTAAATAGTTGTGCTCCACTCTCACTGAATGGTGGGCACATTTATCACCCCTGCCTGCTCACCTGCAAGGCCTCCTGGGGTACCCTGCTCCCCACCGGGACACACCGGAGCCTAGGGAAAGCTCTGACCAGAGAGTATCCATCACAAAAATGCCTCTTTCCAGAGAGGAGTGGGAAAGGTACAGAAACCCATGTGAACCAAAAGCCTCCTGTGGCTTCTTGGTGCTGCTCATCACCCTTGGTGGCCGCTGTGGCTTGCACCACCTCACACTGGGATCCCAAGGACTTGTGCTTCCTCTGGGAATGGTTCAACTGTGACATTCATTAACCACCTTACCAGTTAGTTTATATCACTGTTTTATTGCTGTGTGGAAACAAGAAACAAAGGAAATGAGTACTCTCTTGACACCTTGTTCAGAAGCTGAAATCTTACATCCAGCTAGAGCATAAAACAGTCTCTTGCTCCTCCCTGAAATTGAAGATGTTAAGACAGTTGTATACAGATATCCAGCAATTTCAAAGGGAAAGTATAAAAAAACCAACATGCAAAAAATTCTGTTTCAAACTAGGCATAAATGAAGGACTTGATTAAAAAAACAAAAGGAAGATAAATCCCAGTCAGACCTTGCATTTTTTTAAAAGACGTCATGAAAGCAAATACTGAAATATCTGACAGTTCCATATAGCCTTGAATGAGGGCTTTTTCCTCTAGACTTTCAAAGATTGAGTTTTAGGAATGCCCAGCATACAGACCAAGCATTTTTTGAACAGGACTCAGATCCCTAAGTAAGGTCTAAACTAAAAGATTTCCCTCCCTTTTCCCAGCCCAAAAGCATGCTCACTAGAGCTACTGAAAAGCTTTAAAACATAAAAGCACTGCAGTACTTTGGCACTGTTGGGAGAAACCAGGAGTGTTGTGTACCTACTGAAGCAGTTCTTTTTAAAATCACATCAGAGATTTCAGCTGACTCTGCTCCAGCCTAGAAAACAGAAGTTTGCAGTTATGGAGCCACCAAATGAGGCAGTTCGATCGGCTGCACCAAGGACATCAGAGGGATGACCAAGGTCACACGAGCTAAAGCAAGGGAGAGTTTTTGCAAGGAGTGACTGCAGTGTTTGACCTAAAAACAACCGGATGGCAAAGCAGAGTACTGAAAATAAAGGACTTCATGTCTCAAAGGAGCCTGCCACTTAAGACACAAATATAAAAAAAAAAATCCAAATCGGTGTGAAGTACAACTTTGAGTCCCCTCAGCATGAAATATATAATTTTGTTTCAACTCATATTATTTATGAATGAACTCCAACTACAGTCACTAAGCCAGGATTGTAACGCACCCTGGAACAGGAAGGGAACGTAGCAAGAAAAGCAACCAAACAGGAGGGCAGAAGAGAGCATCAATTAAAGCAAATCACAGGCCATTTTATAATCCTCCATGTCTCTTCTGCACATCATCCCAAACAGCCTTACATTTGCCTGCAAATCTGACCCATTCATTGCTGAGCTCATCAATGGGATCATTTCACACAATCACACCAATATTAAATAAAACAGGTCTTAACATCTGCAAATGCATTTTCAACTGAAAGTAGAATATTTAAGAATGGCTAGCTCTGCCAAAGTGCCAGGCTGTGACCATACTACATTTTGGCTCCTGCTTTGTTGCCATACAAAACAAAAATTAAAAATGAAATTTAAAAACCCCAAAACATGCCAAATCCACAAGAAATAGCTTCCAAATGCATTTGGAACACTAACCTGAGCAAACACATGCCTTATAATTTACATCCATCCAACAAGATACCATTTCATATCAAAGGCCTTGTATCAATCTTCTCCTTAGATCAGAAGGCCTCAATTATTGATTAAAGGGGGGGAAATAGAAATGCAATTTACTTTCCAGCTTTGATGGTGTTTCTGCAAGGATCAGACTTCTCTTACTCCTTAGTTATTATACAGCTGATGTCACACATCTTAGGTATTAAAACGGTGTTAAATTGGACACTTTCTAACTAATACACTAATAGCATTCAAGTGTTCAGGATTCAAATATTCAGAAGAACACTCTTATATGGGGCATAATGTAAATTAAAATACACTTAATTAATTCCTGAAACTACTTGAGTTAAAAGGGACACATTTCCCCCCTCCCCACATTTCTAGGGAAGGATCTAATTCAGATCATAAAATGTTAGCAATGGACAACAACCAGCAAAAGTCTCTTACAAAATACAATCAAGAAGAGAATATATTAAAAAATTAACAACTTAACCCTGGTTTTCACTATTGTCTGAATTCCTAACTTTATGGAGGCTTCCTGCACAGCATGCACTATACAATACAAACAAAGTGGCATCCATTCACACAGTATTCTTCAGCTTCAAAGCCCTTTATGACCAGGAAGTCATGACACAAGCAAGCAGTTTCCTATTTTACAGGCAGGGAAACTGAGGCATACAAGAAGGCAAAACCAGAGACAATCCCATTATTTGATAGCCAAACAAGCATACTGCCTCTGGAAAAGATGGAGGCAATTTTGTTGCCTTGCATTAGAGCTAATAACATAATTCTGTACCACATTCTGTATTAGCTGCATTTCAGACTGAAACCTAATCCCTTCAAGCATTCATTACTCGTGTTGAAGGTTTTTGTATTTCCATAACACAGTTGAGTAATGGTCTTAGCTTGCATAACAAATTTTCTTAGCTCTCACTTTTAAGGAGGCAATAAAAGTCGCTCTTTAGGTCTTTTCAAACCTAAACAGTTTCTATGAATTCACATACTGCATTAAAATGTTTTTTTTAGAAGCTACTTTTAGTTAACTGAAAAACTAGCAACATAGAAATTTTAAAATTAATAGATTACCTATTACATTTCAAGTGCAGGTGACAGAAATGAGAAACAACTGCTTTTACCCACAGTTTAAACTACTACTAAGTCTTCCCTGATAAATACAAAACCCCTCCATAAAAACAGTTTTAAATTTTAGTCTTGCATCTTACCTAGTGGGAACAATGATGCTGCACCTTCCCAGATGGCTACAAAGAAATCAGTGGCTAAAACAGATATTTTTGCTGACTTGATGCAACTTTCCAAACAACAGAAGACAGCCTGCACAACAGCACATTTTCCTGTTCTGATAAGCAGCAGTCGGAGCTGGTGCACAGTTACAGCTCTCCATTCAGTGCAAAGTATACCTTAACAATAGAGTAATTCGGTGATTCTTCTGCATGAAGTTCCTCAGAACCTGAAAACAGTCCCTCAGCAGGCAACATCCTCACTTATTGTGCCTAAAGATTAAGGTAAGCAAAAGATTAAGGTAAGCAAAGGTAATAATAGACTTACTAGAAGACAGGCACAGGGGATGACTGCTACCCCTGATCCTTCTCATATTCAGCTGTTCAATAAAGGTTCAGCAGAAATGCAGAGTAAAGTTTAGTATTTGCCTCCAGCCACACCCAAACGCATGGAGTTCAGCTCTTGCCATCTCACCCTCTGCACACACTAGTCCGCTTCTTTTTGCACTGGCTTTGGGCCATAAATATGAGAAAGGAAGTTATGATGCAAGGTAGGTGGAGTACAGTAGGAAGCACCATGGGATTGTTCAGATTATTCCCAGTCTATATAAAGCACAGCCCTTTTCCCTTTCAATTGTATCACAGCAGAAAACAAGACTGAGCCTTTACTCTCAATGGCACGGTAGTTTCTACTTGTACAGATTGTTTTAACGATAACTTTGTCATGCATTTGTATTTTATCTTTACTAAAGTTGTCACTTTTTTCCCAGGACTTAAAATACAATGTACATCTACGTGCACTTTGAGGAGGGGATGGGGAAAATAAGCTGGAAGCAGCAAAGAGGAAGCTCTCCCCCTTCTTTTTTTCCTCCCTCTTATCCTCACTGTAGAGAGAACAGAATGAAAGCCATCTGCTTATGGTATATGCTAGTTCATCTGGGCAAAGGCTACAGCACAAATGCCACATTACATCTCACTATCAGGCATCTGAATCATCATTATGGGAATCTGAAGAGCTGCAAGGGAAGCAGCCTGAGTTCTGGCCAAGTATTGTTACTGTCTGAAATTAATGGATGGAGCTTTGCTCTCATTCTACTTCATGGACTGCAACCTCAACAACAGACCTCAGCACTGCAGTTCAGACTTACTAATGAGGAATATGCAATTACAATCTTCCTGCCAAATCTTGTAGGAGATCATTATCCTAGATTAGCAATTTTGATTTTGTGACATCTATCAGGCAGAGCTCAGGACTGGCAAACACAGGATTCCTGACCTACATCCCCCCTTCTTTCAGCAGAGCTTTATGCACACAGTCTTTAAGAGAGCTTTCCAAACAAAGACTTTTACTTTGAACCCAAGTTGCATTTTCCAACTCGACATTTTTCTTCAGGCATTTTCATACACAAGAAAGCAGAAGTGCTCCCACAAGCCAGACACCAGAAAGGCCTATGCAAATAAAGCTCACTATTTTGGATGAACACTCAGCACAGGAGCAACAAAACTCCCCGCTCCTTGGCTGAGCTACCACATATCACACAAGGCAAGAAAATCTCAAGCAAAGGTGGCTTTTAAAGCCACCTATACTTTTGCACTGCAAGTATCTATTGCAACACCAGCATTTAGTAGAAAAAAAAAAAAAAAATCTAAAAGTTCGTATGGGTTGACCCTAGCTGGATGCCAGGCACCCACCAAAGCCTCTCTATCACTCCCCTCCACAACTGGATGGGGGAGACAAAATATAATGAAGGATTCATACGTTGAGATAAGAAGCCAGAGATCACTCCCCAAATAATGTCACAGGCAAAACAGACTCAAATTAGAGATATTAATCTAATTTATGACTAAAAAACTGAGAGCAGGATAATCAGAAGTACAGTAAGACCTTTCCCCCACCTTTCACAGCTCTAGCTCTTTCCCCCAGTGGTGCAGGGAGATGGGAATGGGGATTGTGGTCAGCTCATCACATGTTGTTCCTGCTGCTGCTCAGGGAGGGAAGTCCTTCCCCTGCTCCAGCATTGGATCCCTCCACACAGGATACAGATCTCCATGAACTCCTCCAACGTGAGTCCACCCCAGGGGCAACAGTTCTCCACAACCTGCTACAACATAGGTCATTCTTCCACAGGGTGCAGTGCTTCAGGCATAGCCTGCTCCAGCGTGGGTTCCCCACAGGGTCACAGGTCCTACCAGGAAACCTGCTCCAGGAGGAGAGGAGCATGGGCTCCTCTCTCCACAGGTCTGAAAGTACCTTCCAGGAGCCTGTTCCAGCACGGGCCTCCCACGGGTTCAGATCCCACTGACAGCCTCTCAGGCATCCCCCTGCTCCAGTGTGGGTCTCCTCCAGGGGCTGCAGGTGGATCTCTTCATCCCCATGGACCTCCAAGAACTGCAGAGGCACAGCTGCCTCACCATGGTCTTCATCACAGGCTGCCTGGGAATCTCACTTCCAGTGCCTGGAGCACCTCCTCCTCCTCCTCCTGCACTGACCTTGGTGTTTGCAGCGGTGTTCCTCTCACATACTCTCACTCTGCTATTCTCCAGTCATAATTACATCCGCACAGCATCTTTTTCTTTTCTTCTTCCTGATTACGTTATCCCAGAGGTGCTGCCACCATTTCTGACTGGTCCAGCCTTGGCCAGCAGTGAGTCCATCTTGGAGCCGGCTGGAATTGGCTCTGCTGGACACGGAGGAAGCTTCTGGCAGTTTCTCACAGAAGCCACCTGTGTAGCACCCATCCCCCAAACCTGGCCATACAACCCAAATACAATGATAAAGAACAAATAAACTGGCCTGTAAGATATATAAAATACATTGGTTTCAGTAACGTGTAGGAAACCACAGCCTTTTACTAAGCACCCACATTTGCCAACACATCTATAGCTCATTCTGCTCAGACCTGAATCCACACTTGGATTTGCACCAATGTACTTAAACAACTGCAGAAATTCAGAGTAAACAAACCCTGAATATATTCTTCATATTATACCACACAGCAGCATGTTCACAGATCCCTTACCACTGCCATCTGTGTAGCTCCTCTCCTTCAACACATTCCCTTCCACCCTAAAATACTCCTTCCCTTCCTCCCCAAATCCTTCCTCGTGGCTCCTTGCAGACACTGCTTTTGCACTGTTGGACACTTTACCAGAAACGCCTGCAAGCTGACTGTCAGAAAAGCAAGCCTACACAAGGTGTTTGGGCTTGTACTCTTGGTGTCCTACTTGCAGCTTGCTCCTCCTCCTCCTGGAGCCAGCAAAGGAGAATTGGATCTCGGGAGGCTTGCCCCTTCAGGCAGACTCTGCCTCATCTTCTGCATTCAGCACCAAGTTATAAACATATAAACATTTCATACACAAGGAGAATGAAATTAATGTTATTTTCAGGCAGATAAAAAGTTACATCATGTAATTCTTAATTCATACCATGTCATAATCAATTCTTAGATACATAGTACGGAAAACGGGAACAGTCCAACCCATACAACATAATCACAGGGGGTTCCAGCTGCTCCTCCTCCCATTCTTGAGTGTCACAACACAGGCTGTTCCTCACGAGCCTAAAGCCAAGGCAACATCCAAGCATAATGAGTGGGGTTATGAACTCAAGCTTAAGCCTGAATCATCTCAATTTTCTGTACTTGCGTCAAACCCAGAGGAAGTCTTTGTACAAAAAAAAAAAAAAAGAATAGTAATAACTACATAAAGGAAAATAAAAAAGAAAGTAAGCTGCTCTTGCTGCTCTTGAGCTTTGCATCCCCCCCCCACTGGGAAAAAGCGTTATGGTTCTCTTAGCCTCATACATGGCCCGAGGCCAAAAAATGGCCATACTAAGTGCTTCCTGTCGGGACTTGGGAGAATTACACATCTCAAGACAGTCCCTTAAAATGCAGGTACTTTCTCACAATGAAAAGAAAGCCGAGTATTTTTCCTGGTAACAAAAAAAAGATTTTGCACAACACAAGACTCTTTCTGGAGAAAAGCTAAAATAGATGTGCATCAGGGATGAAAGCATATTTAACACCACCTACACCTAAACAACACAGGCTATCACAGTATCTGGCACCTGTCCCACCCACACCACACCTCCCACTGCCTAAGACACCAACTCTTTCTGGGTTTAAAAACACTCCTTTTCTGCTTTTCCAGCCAACGCACAATAATCTCACCAATAAAAAGACGATCGACATTCACACCAGGAAGCAACTCCACCTCAGCCCACCAGAACACGCAAGGCAAAGCCACATTTATCATACAGCAAGTGCCTACCCATACATCAAGCACATTTATTACTTAAATTCTATTTACTGATACCAGGGGGCTGGGCTGGTGGGATGCACCCATGAGGCAGGCAGTGTATGGAAGCAGAAGAGAGGAATTTCTTTTTCTTTGAGTTAACGTATCTGAAACTGTTTTAAAAAGAAAGAAAAAAGAACAGGAGAGCAGATGATTTGTGATATAACAGTGACACAAAACAAATCATGTAGCAAGTCAGAAAAATAAAGAAGCATAGAAAACTCATCTACTTCAAACCCAGCAACTTCAGAGAGCCCTGTGCCAAACACTCTTGAAAATGCATCGTATTAGTCACTCCTCCAGGAAAACAGCTGTCAAAACTTGTGTGCTACCTCCATAAAACAGATCTATGACCAAACCAAAACACTCATGACACACGCAGGTAGGTCAGAGGACACACCATTTCTGGCATCTGAAGCAAGGACATGTTTAACCACACAAGGTAATTCCAGTGTGGGAAAAGTCACAGGACACACTGGGCTGTTCTGTGATGCAGGCTGACCAGTCTGGTACCCTAAAACATATTACTGCAGTGCGAAATTCAGAGGCACATTAGCACGCTACAGGCTGTGTTGACATCTCCTTTATGCTGCAATTCCAGCACATGCTATTCAGGCATCTACCTTCAGGACAAGCAAAAACCAAACCAAACCAACCCAACCTGAGAATTTCAGACCACACAGCACAACAGTGTGCCTGTTTACTGCTTTCAAAGTCCCCTCCGCCTTCCTGTATATTTGCTGTTACAACGTAGAGGCTTCCTTGTTACACCTTCTAAGTATCACCAGAGTAAATGATATATTTTTGTTAGTCCAACTTAATCCTTGCAGTGAGTGAGAATACACAAAGATGGTGGAGAAATTCCCCTGTATTACCAACTCTCAAGGGAGGGCTGGAAGAGGAGAAGGTGTCATCTGACTACTCCAGCTCAGCCAACCTAAATGGTGAGCTGAGGCACACCATGATCTTCCCAAATCCAGCTGTTATTTCTGATTGCACAGCCACATGGCAAATCACTTCCACCATGTAAGTCTTTTAGTTCCTTTTTGCCTTTAGTGCAGGCAGCACTTCCTACAAACCATCACTCAACTCCTTACTAAATTCAAGGGGAAGCTACAAAAGACATGTGGCTTTGGGTGTGGATGGAAACCAAAGGAACAAGACCATCCATTTGAGCAGCATCCTACTATTAAATCAATTAGGTATAATGTCACACCACACCTCTGCAGAAGGGCAGCTCTTCCCAATGCACTACCAAGCTCTGGGTGGGTAGACACTCGTGCTGCATTGAATGACCTTCACTTGTCACATCCAGGTGACTACCAGGACACACGGCATTGCAGACAACCAACACAGCCACCAGCCACACCAAAGACAGCCAGCATGAAATGCCTGGGCTTGGTGATCGCTACTATTTGACAACAGCTGACATTATTATTATTCAAAGCCACAAAGGAGGGGTTTTGTCCTACCACTTCTGGGCTGCAAACACACAGGAAGTCATTAGTACCTAAAGCAGCACCCATTCAGTTGGCACGGAGGACACATTGAGCATTTGCAACAAAACAGACGGATCTTTCTTCTTATTTTGCAGGTCAAAAGGGATCAGTGGGGCTAGTCCAACACTGGAAGTGATGGGTGGCCAGATATTCTTAGCTGACCACATTGTATTAAAGAAATGTGTAAAACTACAGCAGAATTGGGAAGGAGAAATCTTGCCCCTTCAGTCAGCCCATCAGCCCAAGCACCCTGCTTGATCCAACCTTTGCTCCCGTGATGTGGAGCTCTACACACTTTTAAGTTGTATCACAAACATTCAGGCACCCTACCAGACGCTGCAGAAGGCTGGCAGATTGTAGAGCTGATCACTGTCTGACAGGTTTTATTTAAGTGCCGCTCACTCCCCAGAGCTCTTTCCAGGCAATACCAGGCTCTACGCAGACACACCAGCTGAGGAGTGAGAGGAGAACAGTTCAGCAGGGCAAGCCTGGGTGGCATTTGGCTTTACAAGTTGTCATCAAAGTCATGACAGTGAACAAGACAGTGTTGTACAGAATGGTGGTTGCTTAGGTGATGTCACACCTATTTTAAATGAATTAAACAGAGCAGAGTTTAAACAAATAACATTCGTATTATGCCAGGCTCCTCTTGCTTCAAGAGCTTCAGAAGTTGTCCCTTTCAGCCTGGTACTACTTGGCTGCTCATTCAGCTTCCCTGGAGGTAGAAAACTTCTCTCAGCCAACGCTGCTAAATATTATTTGCAAGAGAAGTATCCTAAATAACAGTGGTTTTTGTGCAACACTGGTAAATCACTCTGCAGAAGGGCCTCGTGGGCAAGACCTAGGGACAATAGCAGAGGCACAACAGTACAGAGGCAAGAAGCACAGAGTGCTGTTTCCATGGCTTCCCTGCACAAACCTTTCCTTGTAGTAGCAGGACATGTACTCCAAAGGCTGGAAGACGCAGCGTGGCTGTTGCTGATAAAGAGGCTACAGAGCAGCACGACAGGACAGCAACGCTCTTCAGAACATGGCCTGGACAATGACCCATGGCAGAGTCACTTTGCCACCTTTGGTATTTCACAGAAGAGCTTCCTGGCATTCTCCAGGGAGGTCTGGTTCATTTTGCCTGGTTCCCTTGTACTCTGACTTTCACGACTCAGTGACACCTCCCTCCCTCTGTTACAGCCAGAAATCAGTCATTCCCTGCTCTGCCAGCTTCTCCTGAACACTTGATTATGTTGGGAGACACACAGTCATACTACAGCTGAGACCAGAGACGCTCTAACATTCTAAGAATACCAACATTTAGAGGGTCTTCCCTGGCCTAGGATGGCCAAAGATGGGAAAAACGAGTTTCACTTGCCCGGAGAAGTTGAGCAGGAGCTAACAATCACTGCTCTGCATGGTTCAGGATACTGATCTGGGTAAGATTCTGCATTCAGCAAATACTTGTGTCAGATGGAGAGCTGAGTGAAAAAAGGTCTTTGCACACTCTTTAAAAAAGGAAAAAGTGCACTAGGCAAGCCTCCATCCTCAGGCAACAGGGAAATTAGCAAGTTTTAACTGTGCACAGGTGTGACAGAAGCAGCTGAGTAAGAGACTCAGCTACAGGGAGTAAAAGCCCTCCTGTAGATTCACATGATTTGCTAGCCCAGCCAATTCGCACTTCAGCTTTGTCCAGCAAAACTCAGGAACAGGAGGGTGAGATCCCTGTGTCTTGCCAAAGAGGCTTGTGGCTACTGAAGCTCAAGAAGGGGACAGTCACTTTGTAGAAGGTCAAAACTCCACACCTTGAGAATGCAAGAAAGATACTCTACACCAGTACTTATGTGTAGTCTTCCAGCTCCTTGTGCACACTCACAGGCTGCTGCTACACTGGAGTTACCGTGGTTTGGCACAGAACAGAGCTCAAATGGGGTAAAAATTACTGCATTAAAAAAGAACCCACTGAAGAAGATTACAAAAAGGATTTTACTCTTTTAAATGACAGAAGAAAAATTAAGGTAAGAAAAATACACAATTCCAGAGACTCTCCCTTAGCTTTCAATTCAAAGAAACAATGGGATTTAACACCCTAATGAAATAGAGGAAAACTAGTAATCTAAGATAAGATCTAAATTACTCCTCAAGCAGTTAAGTTTCACAAAATAGAAGTATCCAGTGACAAGGAAAATCTCATAATTTATTCAACAAAAAACCAAAACAACTCCCACATGCTGCTTCTTATCCAAGATACACCTTAAACAGTGAAATAAGAACATTTATTTTATACACGTGTAAAGGATTTGTAAAGAAGCATCTCTTCTGGGGACCATTCTCAAGCGTGGAACACAATGAACTACGACCAAAGTTCTTTCCCCATTTGTGATTAGTCCTACAAATCATTTAAATACTTATGGTGGATATGACCTGTGTTCCAGCTGCACCATCTGTATTCCAGACCAGTATTCCAGCTGCACCACCATGTACCAGTTGGTTTGACTCTACAGGTCCCCCACATCCCAGGCTGAACTCTCTGCATGACCTCTAACTAACGGCTTGACCTTCCTGAAGCTTCTGCTCACTTTATTTAATGTTATGATCCATAGCAGTTTGCATTTTACAGATCAAATGTTAGACATGGAATAACTCAAAATAATAATGTCAGAACCTTTAAAATCATCTCCCTGTCAATTGTGGGAACATGTCCACGTTTTTACATGAGTTTGGGTATTATAACCCAGATACACTGCAGATAAAGGCTTTTAAGAATCAATTTTATTATCAAGAGAACCACACAGAATGAGTGATAACTGCAGTACAAGCTTGATTTTAAAATGTCTATGCTTTACTTTGCAAAAGGATGAAATAAGTATATGAACAGAATTTTAAAAAACCCCAAAACCCTAGGAAAAAAGCACAAAGTTTTCCCCTAATCTTCCTTTTTAAAAGAAACACCAGTAAAAGGTAGGGCACTGCCATCTACCAAAGGTTTGTATCATATTAACACCGGGAAGCATCAAAGCAGCATAGAAGAAATTGGTACAGAAACTACATTACCAGCTCAGTAAAAAAATTCTTGGTATTAATGCCACAGAAACAAAATCCAAAAGGTTCATCCTTAGACACCAGCGGGTTCAACACCCACATACACACCATCCCTATAGTGAAATACTCAGTGAGGACACATGCATGACTAACTCTAAACAGCAGCAGCAAGATCCTGAACATTAATGATTAACTAAACGCAAACAGCAAAAGCAGAAGACAAGTTTGTGCCCTTTAACACGTGAGAGTCAGAGTTGCTGTTCTGTCCCAAACTCACTCACTGTTCCCTCTCCATTAACATTTATCCCAAACTACAGCAAGTTATCTAACACTGTTTTAAACAACATCTCAGATCTTTCATGTTCCACAGAAAAGTCTGAAACCTCTAAACCAGTTAAGCAGTAGTGACTAAGATAATTAAGTACACTTCACATGATGTCCAGGATTTCTGGTGACCTTTACTCACAGTATCATCCGACTGTTTGGGAACTGAAGATCAAAAAGACTTTGCCTGACTCACAAGTGACTAAGCTGAGAGAAACCAGGCCTCAAGATAATAAAACTGAGAGCAGAAAGAAGTTTTATCTGCTCGGTACCTCCTGAGTAGGAGCATCCTCTAGTTTCCAGAGCACTGAATAAGTTTTTACATTTCACAAGACTGTGAAAACCCATAGATTAAAAGGCTCTCGGTGTTCCTTTGTTATCAGTGGGCACATGCACAGGGAAGCAAGAAGTCCTCCTTCAGCTGTGCCACCAAGCTATAGAAGGTAGCTTGAGCCAGTCTTCTCAGGGTTACCCGGCTCCTTCTCCAGGGAGGCCGTATGGCAGCGAGGCACAACTCTGCTCGTAATCAAACAAGCTCCATAACACACACAGCGGGAGAGGAAGGAGAGTCCCCAAGGCAGGCTGCTAACAAGGACAAATGGAGCACTTTCAAGACTGTTTCTTCATCAATAATTTGAAAGGAATGTTAGGCACACTGCCATCCCGCTAGTTTATCCTGTGGAAATAACCTTTATACCCGCCTCTTTTAAAGTCCAACTGACTCGCACGTAAATTAACCCCACAAAGCAGATCTGCTCACTAACAAAGTGGAGATCCCATCCGAAAACACCAGGAAGGAGAAGACAAAACAAAATTCCGTGAATTATCCATCCATCCCAAACTTCTTAAGTGTATATTAGCCCTTGAAACTGTAAATGCAAGAGCCTCATGAGGCACTCAGACCCTGAACTGTTCAATAGATCAGAAGAGGTATAATTAGCTATTCCCATGGTCTCCACAGCTTCATCTGGTATGAATTTGTAATATTGCCCTTCCCCCATTCCTGATAAAAGCCACACAAAGAAACAAAGATATATTACACGGCAGTATGTTAAATAACACAAATTCCAGGTAGAGTGCTATGGTATTAAAAAAGACATATGAGAAATTAAATGCATTTTAAACTATTCCTGGAACAATTATTCACTGGATAGAAAAAAAAAAGTAAAAAATATCTTGTTGTAACAGCATGAAGCAAAGGGAGGGGAAAAAGAAAAAGAGCACTCTGGGGACCTCCAGGCAGTGTCCTCTATTGTGCAAAAAGACAGGTCAGAGTCTGTAAGAGAAGTGCAAGAGGTTTGGAAGTTTAGAGCTCAGAAAGCACAGCAAAACAATCACCTAAGCTTTATTTAGCATTCTAGACAGAATACTTAAACAATGAGTACCACATTAAAGTGTTTGAATATAATATTAAAACTTTTAAATTATTAACCTTAAGTGGCTATTCAGTTAAAAGAACATTTAATAAACTAAATCCTCCAATCAGATGAAGATATGCAGTATATTCTTTGAAGAGCTCAGTCTGAAACCCCATTTATGCACTGAAACCCACAAAAGGGGACAAGGAAAACAGTGTTAATGACTGATAAACCTGATCAGAGCTTAAATAATTAAAAGACCACAGGAAACAGCACTGAGATCCTACAGTTCACTTATTGCTCTCATAAACTCTGCTGGGGGTCAGTTTGTTTATAAACATACAGCCGCTCATCTTACAAAGTGCAAGAGATTCATTTCTGCTAAAAGTTCTTTAGTTAAACAACCAGAAAAGTGTTTCCTAAGAAAATTCCCAAAGACAGGCTACTACTAGACTATTTCAGTAAATCAGAATCCATATGGCAGTTCCAATTAACTGCCTACTGGTACAAGCAAACCAGCTTTAATTGCAGGGCTTTCTTTAAAGATAAAAAAAAACCAGATCCACAAACTAGTGAGCGTTCTGCATTGAAAAGTACTTCAAGTGCTTACTGGATGTGGCAACTCCAAGAAGCTCACTTGGGACAAGATGTTAAGACTTTAGAAAAAAAGCACTACTCCTTGTAGTATCAGAGTTACAGCGTTACACTTGAAAGCTTAACTTGATTAGAAAAGAACACATGGTTATCAAGAACTTCAGTGTCAGACATTTCAGTAATTTCTGATGATAGAAGGCAAAACTTATTAAGGAATTAAAGTGCTCTCCAGTTTGCCAAGTTGGTCCCTAACAATAAAGCTGCATGTCTGGATCCATCCTGATTTCAGGAGGCCCCAGTAACCACTGCACGTAATTCAAATTGAAAAATTAATCCTTATCTAGATCAAGAGGGTTTGATCTAAAAAGTTCTCTGAGTATTAAAGGGTAGCTCAATCTACCACATCCCACTATCTGACAGGAAAAAACCCCAAACATTTATCCAGCATGCATAATGATCCAAATTATTTCTCAATACATGCTCCTTTTAGGGTAATAATGTAAAATAAAAGAAGAGATACCAATTATGCTGTGGAAAAATATGCTATTTTAGAAAGTGTTTCCAGCTCCTTTTCACTACTTAACATTACCAGTCACACTCCCACAAGCCTTCACAGATGAAAGGTGAGACAACCTCACACAGCTTGCCAGCATTAACCCTGTTATTACCTTCATCAGTACAGCTACACACAAATTACTTCTTAGTACACCCTCGTGCAGACTTTCAATCACATTGCCCTGACATATGGTTATAGCAGCAGTTTAGCTCCTATCTGTCATTACCACAAGGAAAACATTCCCATTTCAGGGTAGTCTCCCAAGAGCACAAGTAGTTATGCTGCTACAGCAATTTCCCAGCTTTTCCCTGGCAGCTGCTCAGAGGTGAATTCCTGCCTGGGCTCACGTTGCCTGTGTTTCCCACTCGGGGAACAAACTGTGTTGTTTAATCCTTTGCCCACGCTCTCTTCTGGAGCACAGGAGATGGATCTGGAGCTGAGAGCTAAAAATCATATACAGATGAGGAAAAGAAAGAGACATCTTAAACTTTAAGAAACAAAACATTTTGTAGACGGTTTAGGGCCAGCCTACTACTTCTCATTCAAACAATGCAGAAAGAGATACTGAAGTCTATGAACACTTCATTCCTGAATAAAAAAAGAGTCCTCACGTCCTGCTCCCTCCTTTCTTCAAACTCTCCATCTCTGCCCACCTCAAACTTCTAATTATTTTGTGAAAAGAGAAATGAGATTTTTTTTTTTATTAACAAAAAGACAATAAGGAAATCTGGAGAAAAGCTTTTTAAGCTGAACTAAAAGTTTTAATAATCGTAACACTTACATTTTTAATTCCTTAAGCCACTTTCAACCCTCACAAATCTTTCATTATTCGCAGTAAACACAATGTGAAAAGGCTGTATTCATCCCTTTATTTATGTGTTAAAAACCAGAATCACTAATGAGTTGAGTCATCAGCCAAAGAGAAGTCTGAGCCACCGGGGCAATGCATACTCTGGAACTTGTCACCTGCAAATGCTGACGGGATAAGACTGCGCCTGATTGTTTTCTCCTTTACTTGAACTCAGTGACAAGGAACTCACCAGCAACAGCATCTCCAGGAGATTTCCCTGATATATGAGGGCGCTTACCTAGCTCAGTTTTGACGTGGATTGAATTAACACCTTATTATATTTACTGCTTGTTTTTCTAAGTTTTTATAGGCAGACAACACCACCGTTGCACAACACATTGGCTATTTAATCTAGTTGGGCTCATATTCTGTCTGTTCCTCCCTCATTAGCTACAGCAATCGTCAGTCACCCAGCCTTCTCTAGTGCTCTGCGAGATCAAATTATCGCTCATTACTTCCTCCTAATTGCAGAGGAAGAACCTCACACCTATAGCAAAACAAGCTTCCCTGATACACCCACATCCTTCCAGCATGGATTCCCAGTTTCACCTTTTAGTACAGTTCCTTTTTTGCCTGCTTCAGTCAGTTCCTCGAAGAGCTAAACTGGAAATAATCCTTAATACAAGAGTGCTGTTGAAAGAACCACCTATGCGTGCAAAGTTACTCGGTAAGACAGGCCACATCGCCCGGGGGAGGATGGCAGAGAGAACACTTTAAAGCACCCTCAACTCGGACTAAACAGGTATTAAGCTTGTCGGGATTTTCTGTACATACTCCAGTCTCTCAGAACAACAGAATATGGATTTCACGGGGCATCCCTGCTGGTAAACACAGGTATTTAGTGGCAGGTGTACTTTCAAAGGAAACTATTTTACGTCACCACTTTCACACATATTGTGCTGGAAACGAAGGAAAAGCTGCTGGGTTTTGCTTTCACCCAACATGAGCTGACAAAAACAGTGTAATTTTAAAATTCATGTTAAAACTCCTTAGAGGAGGTGGTGCTCCGTGTGCCTTTTGAAAGTGTTAAAACACAGACACCTCCCAGAGCCGGGCAGGTTTGGCACACACCGCCGCCAACAGCTCCCGAAACTCTCCCGGCCGAGGTCGGGAATACCTGCCCCCGAGAGCTCCTAAGCACTCTGAACCGTAAACAACATGGACACCATCTTCCTCTGGGAGCCCGGGCACTCCGAAACAAAACCACCCCCACCCCTCAGAAGCAGCACGGCTCAAACCAACTTTAAGAACTTCGTACCATTAAAAAAAAAAAGCTACAACAAAACAAAAAAATAAGAAGAAAGCAGGACCCAGACGAAGAGCCCGTTTAGCCCGCGGGAGCGGGGTGAGCAGCCCTGGCGGAGAAGCCTTATTCCCCGGGAGTGGGGCGACGGAAAAGCCCCGGGCGCTGCGGGCCCCTCTCCACCCCGCGCTGCTGCCGGGGCCCCGCGGCCCCCTCGGCCCTGGCTCGGCTCCAGCGGGCCCGTCTAACAAGTTGATCCCGGCGTGAAAGAGGAAGAAAAGGAAAACCTGGGAGGGGGAGGGGAAGCCCCTGCGCGGCCGCGGAGCCCGGGCTGAGCGGGGGAAGGCGGGCAGCGAATGCCGGAGGGAAGGAGGGTCGCCTCCCGCCTCCCGCCCCCCTCCACGTCCGCAGGATTTGTTTTCCCTCCCGCTGCCCCGCTCCAACTTTCGGCTCGCCGCGGCCCGGGACTCACCGGCATCATCTTGGAGCCGAACCGCATGGGGACGACCGGTGCCGGCCCCGCCGCCCGGAGCGGGGAGCGGCGGCCCGAGGGGCGGAGGGGCTGCGCTGCCGCCGGGACGACCTGTTGCGGGAGGCACCCGGCTCGGCCCTGCCTCACCGCCCGCTCTCCGCTTTGTTCCCACCGGGAGCCGCTCTCCCGCCACCACCTCCACCCCCGGCTCCGCTCCGAAACTAACCCCGGCCGGCGAGGAGGAGCCGCCGCGCCCCGCCCGCCGCCCACCCCCGGGAGGGGCCGGCCCGCCTCCTGCCTCCGCCGCGGGTGCCGGCCCGGAGCTCCACGAGGGAGGTCAGACTTCCCGGGGCTCGGCACTCAGCGGGGGCTGTGGCAATAGGAGATCCGTGGGAGTCCCCCCGGGTCACCTCCTCCTGCACACCGCTCCGAAACGTGCCGGTTTCGGGGCCCCACGGAGGGCAGGGGCACACGCAGCCGGGTCTTCCCTGGATCGGTAGCGGGGAAGCGCGGGTGGGAAGCCACCGGCCAAGGTCAGGCTTCAACAGCAGAGCCTTCCCTAGCCTGATCTGCGAGCCCCTGCCGTCCCCACCGCTTCAGACGGACTGTCCTACAGATCCCTTTTAGCTCCTCGTGTCCGCAGTCAATGGAGCATCCCTGCCCAAGGCACGCTTTATTTTTTGTTATTCAGTGAGTACCAGGTGAGTCGATCAAGTCAGACCTCATTGAGATGACAAAGTCTTAGTTGGGCTGTCCAGAAAACATCCCCACAAATCTTTTGCACCCACTTAAGAGCTGCAGGGAAAAAGTTCTCCCTTCCTTGGACCACTGTGCAGGGCACCCATTTCAAACCCAGGCACCTTGCTAGCAGCACTTCAAAAGCTCACGCAAAGCTTGGAAGAAAAATACATTCAATCAGCACCGTTACGGGGCTCTCTCAGCAGGAAAACCAGCTCCATCTGCTTTTCCTACTCGTATTAAAATCTTCGCAGTAATTAGGCAGGATAAAAGCGGAGAGGATTAGAAGTTCCCAGATGAAGGAAGAGCAAAACACGAACCTAATTTGTATACAAACATCCCTTTTTCTAAAGCAGTAAAGAAACTTTGAGAGCATTAATAACGCCCCGCCCCCCGCCCCCCCCCCCCCAGGAACTCCTNGCCGGCCAATGAGGCGGCGCTGCCGCCGGCATGACGTCACCTCCCCCGGCACCCATTGGGCGCCTCGCGAACACAGCGCGCTGTCTCCCGGCAACGCCGTGACGTCACGGCCCCGCCCCGCAAGCCCTCGCACCGCGGCCGCGTCCCGAGCAGCGGCTCCCCGTTGTCCCGGTGGGAAATGCGCTCCTCCAGCAGGGCCGCTGCTTTGTCCCCACGCGGTTGTTTAACTGAAGGACGGGAAACGCGCCGCCCGAACCGCGAGCAAAGCGCCACACTGCTGCTCCCGCCACGCCGCGCCCGCCGGCGCGCTCCCGAACCCCGCCGATATCCCACCGGCAGAGTGGATCTGTGAATTCCAGCTCTTTCCCGATTTGCGCCCGTTCCGGTTCGCTTCTCCACTGCCCGCATGCATGGGTCAACCTACGACACAGAAGGTTTATAAAGCCAGTTTTCATTTGGTAGATTTTTAAACTCACACTTTAGGTTTATCTTACAGGATAAAAATGTTACACGTCAAAGCAGGTGGCGATGGAGAACCGAAATTCTTAGAATCGTAGAGTAATAGAATCACTGAGTTTGGAAAAGCCCTCTAAGATCCTTGAGTTCAATCATTAACCCAAGACTGCCACGTCTGCCACTAAACCATGTCCCTGAGACCACATCTCCATGTCCTCTGAACACTCCTGGGGAGGGTGACTCCCTCACTTCCCTGGGCAGCCTCTTCCAATGCTTGACCATCCTTTCAATTAAGACATTTTTCCTAATATCCAATCTAAACCTCTCCTGGTGCAACTTGTGGCCATTTCCTCTTGCCCTATCACTTGTTACTTGGGAGAAAAGACTCCCACCTGGCTACAACCTCCTTTGAGGCAGTTGTAGAGCACAATAAGGTCCCTCTGATAATCCTTTTCTCCAGGCTAAACAACCCTCAGTTGCGCCTCAGAAGCCTTGGTGCTGCAGACCCTTCACCAGCTTTGTTGTTCCTCTTTGGACACACTCCAGCCAACGATTCTGCAAATCCCTGCTGAATTTTTAGAAGCATCTAGCTGGTAAGGGATAAAATCAGGAGTATGATCTTTTAATGTATTCCCTAAATACAGACATTAAAAAATTCTAATAATAATTTGAATGTTAAAATAACAGTTTTAAGCCTGTCAAATAAACCTGGAAATGGTTAGGTAAAAATCAAGTAGAAAAGATGTTTCAGATGAGTATATGTGCGAGGTAGCCACATTTTTCTACCATATGTGTCTTGCAGACCAATCCACAGAAGTCTCTTTTGGCTCAAGTTCTGACTTTGACATCTTCCACACAAAACTACAACCCCATCCCTGCTAAGGAAATGAAGCTCCAAGGGGTGCACCTATTTATTTCCAGCTCTGTGCAGGCTCTGTGACTCATACACTGCAATGAAGGCTCTCAGTGCCATCTGGTCTTGCACTTTAGATCCCAGCTCCTCTCCAGCAGAGGGGACAGTGCTGGCCAGGTTTGCAGGTAAAGTGGGGCCAAAACCACTTGTACCTGTGCCTATCTCAGCAGCACTGCTCGCCCTCCCTACAGCACTCACATTCCTGCTTCTCACAGCAACTCAGACATGATTTCACTAGATAAGCATGGCATGAATTTCTCACAACTGGTTATTAATTACAGGAAAGACTTTTCGGTTTATGAGCAGGGAGTTGATGGTTCCCCCACAGAAGGCAGAAATATGTGAGGGTTTCTGACCACAGGGTTCAATCTCCAGAGTGTCAGCAGTTGGAGATAACTGAGTCACGCACAGGAGCATTGGCAAAGGGGCAGCAGTTCTCAGTCCTGCATACACAGAGCTATCAGAAAAAGGAAAAGAAGATGAGATCCACAGGACCTGGAGCCAATGGCACGGAGAGCTGAAGCTCTGCACCTCTTCCCTGATTCCCACTACTTTTGGCGGCCTAAACAGAGCGTGCTGCACTTGACTAAGGCCACATGCAGTCCCCTAGAAGTAATCACAGCAAGGGTTCAGGGGAAGTTGATACTCATGGAATGGCTTGAAAAGTATCCAAGAAAAGGAAAAAAAAAGTCCACCAAACCACTAAATAAAAATGTAGCAGAATCATTCTTTTCACAGGAGATCTACTTGATCCGAACCACAGAAACCTGAAGCAGCAGAAACACATTACAGACAGTATTGGTAGTGATAATCAGTAGAAATAAATAGCATCATCTTTCCTTGTCATTAGTCTTTCCATACAATGGGATGTGTAGGAGGAGGCTGGAAAAACACTTCTGTATTTCATGCTCTCAGCACACTACTTAGAACTCAAAAACTCCACTAAATTCCTTCAGTGCTGTATCTAAGCAACTTTAACAGTAACTTCACATCCTCTGCTCTACCCGACTGCCTAAAACTGCTTCCACACCAGTCAAGTCCCTTTTTACACTCCTTTTACAGACAAAATTAAGATTAACAGGTAACATTTCTTTTGCAGTAACTCATAAGAATTTAAAGGGGAAAAAAAAAAGCTGTACTTGTCGGTTGTTTTTAATAAACTCTTTAATTCATCAGAAAAAAAAGCTGAATATGATTCTTAAACAACTTCTAAGACAGCAATTTCAGAGAGTGTCAGAAACCAAAAGAGCAGCAACAATAGAAGAGGTACAGGAGGGCTGGGTTAGATTTGCTGTCCACTGCCACCTACTGTTAAAACTCCACCAAGACAGACTTCTGAGCTCTAATTCCCAAAGGATGTAATTTAAGAGCCCAGAAGGAAGGGAAAGCTTTGGAATTGAGATTGTTGTGGAGAAAAGAAAAAAAAAAAAGGAACATGCCAAGAGAATTGCTCACCTAAACTCATTGGGCTGTGGCACAGCAGCTTCACAAGTCTGGATTCTTTCCAGCAATGTTGAAATTATGGCACCTAATTTACACAGCTAGTCTCCAGGTCAAGATAAGGCTTTTCCAAGCAGTGATTCAAAGCAAAGACCTCGATTAGTCCGTGTTGTCAAACTTCCTCACAAAGAGAAAAAGCAGCTAAAGAAAAAAACCCCGACGGTTTAACACTTTCAGCACCTTCACACAGTTCTGCTAATCTACCAGCTGCCCTCTTGTTGTTAGATTCATTTCCACTTTTTAATGCTGCATTCCTACTATTTAATTTGTTTTCAAAACATCAGATAATAGACCTTACAGCAGAAACAGTTTTGGGGAAAACATGAAGCAATGACTGAGACTATCTCCCAGCTGGAAAATAAAATTCCCTAGTTCATAGAACCATAGAATCATTAAGGTTAGAAAAGACCTCTAAGGTCATCAAGTCCAACCATTAACCCAAAATTGCCAGGTCCTTCACTAAACCATGTCTCTAAGGGCCACAACAGTACATTTTTTGAACACTTCCGCAGCAGTGATTCCATTACTTTCCTGGGCAGTCTGTTCCAGTGCTTGATCAAGTTCCAAAGTCTGCAGGTAAGATTTATGAAATCTTTTAAGAAATTTGCTAACAACATCAGCTAGGACATCCCATGTTATTCCAGTGGCTGTTTCCAAAGCAAAAGCCTTTGGTCTATGCCACATTCAAAGCAGTACATCAAGAAGCATTTAGCAAGAGTAAATTTTAAATTAAGACACAGTGGCTTGCCACGACATCTGTCAGCCCAGTTCTCTAAGCGTAAAGTTTTCTTGGACATTGAGGAGCAATACAGTAGGCATCCCTTCCTCCTGGAGATAAGCCACTTCTCTCTAAACTTGTGTCTGGCAGCTGAAATGTGCCTCTTCAGCTGCAATCCCTTTAGGGAGTTCATCACACATCCAAGCATGTTTAATGCAGAACATCATCAGGCCCCTACTTGGATGGTGTGTGTTTTGTGGTCACACCAAGTCCATTTTGGTTGTGACATACTTCCTCACTCACACACAGACGAAATAGATTTAAAATCTAAACAAATAACTGTATTCTGTTGCATTCCTATGCCACAGCTGAAACAAAATCTGGACTTTCCCAACACAAGGAACAGCTCGGTTCCTCACTCAAAGGCATGAGAGCCAGTGCCTTGTTTTGTGATAGCACTTACTACTACACAAAGTAAATATGAACTTCAATGATCACTGTATGTAGGAGCTAGTCATGTGTATAAGCAACTACGTGAGACAACAGAGGTTCAGGCTCCGCAACTTTAAAGTTAGTTAAAAATTATTTCTTGCTTAACTTGCATCCTCTGTAAACTAATCCCATTATCTAAGTTGTGACAGTCCCACATGTACCCACTCCACATACTCAGCCATGATACTCAGTAAACTGAATAACTGTACAGAACCAGCAGCACTCAGAAAACACTTCCAAAATTTGCATCAATTTTGCTGCAACCTATTCAGGTCTTAAGCTGATCATTTAAACACTGTTTCAAAGGATGAGTCTCTAAAAATAGAAAGTGTCATTAGTATCACAAGCATCATTCACTTTAAACAGAAGTCTTCAATTTATTCCAGATCAACCAGGAATTATTTAACTTCAGTAAACTAAAGCTCCTCCAACTTCTCAAGTTACTTGCAGGAAGAAAATTCTAATTTCCTCACTCAAAATTCTTTTCTATGTAATTTAAATTCAGTGTGTTTTTTTTTTCCTCAGAGGTAATTTAACAACCAGCCAGCTAAAGCAAGTCTGCACTGTGTCTTAAAAAGAGGAGAAATAAACTTCCTCTTCCATTAGTCCCCAGCATCTTTCAACAAAATGTAGGCTGGCACAAATCAGTGTTTTGTATGCATCACACGCAGCTGCCATTCTTCTCAATAACTAAATTATATTCGCTACACTCACTCTGGATCCCTGTCAGTTTATCGCAGCATAGATCCTGACAGAAGACCCTCTGTAACAAAACGCCTGTTTAGGGCAATCACAGTGATTTGGGAAAGCTGTATCTGCCTGCAGCCACTCATCCAGCCCCATAAGGGAGCTGGCCAGTGAGGAAAAACAGGGAAGAAACTAAAAATAATGTTCATTAAGCACAAATATATTCAGCTTTTGGAAACAGAAATTCCGTGGTCAAAATCCCATTCCTTACCAGAAACTTTAAGACACTGATTAGCCACACAGTGAGGCTGAACCTTCATTCCAGCTGGATGTCTGGAGAATGTGGAGAGTTAAATGAACACTGCCATTTTACTGTTGCCTCATCCCTACTGCTCAGCTGCCAAGAAGCCAGACTTAGCTCATACTAGCAGTCCCTCTGGAGTCAAGAGAGAATGAAACCAGAAGGATTTCAGAAAATATAAAATTATTTCAAGATCAGGCCCCCAACAATTTCTTTTTTTGTAAAGTGACTGCAGGACTGAGCAGACCATGTCTTTGTAAACCTATTCTCATGGTTAATTTATCTATTTTCTTTGCACCTTCTCACACAGAGCTGTAGTCCTGTGCCTCAGCATATCAAACTCTGCTTGAGATAACCCTGGCAGACATGGGAACATCGAAAGTATTGGTGCAGTTTGTTGTGTCTGTGATATTTCACCAAGCTGAACTGATGAGACACAGAGACGTTACTGATGTCTTCACTGAATTATCTTTATCATAGTGTAAGTATGTGGTAGTGTACTGAAATTAAAGGAAGTCCTAGGAACTTACAGGAAAACTGAGCCCTTCCTCATTGGTGAAAATGAATTCTGTGTCCTAGGGCTTGCAAATATCCTACAAGAGAATAATACAGAGAATTAGCAAAAGTCATGTTATCTAATGAAAGCCTCTTATTTCTTTGTCTAAGCTTGTTCACCAAGGTTACTTTTGAGTACAGCTGTGTGAGGATGTGTAACCTGGCCAAAGCAACATGCTATCAGTACCCGATTCTGCAGCTCTCTCTCAGAGGATAGAAAGGGTATTTGTCTGAACCCTTGCTCTTTTTATCCCCCAAGTACATGAAAGCTTGACTGTGCAACACACCTGGCCTACAAACACTATTCAACATTAGTCTGGTCCCCACACTTTCAGTTCAGAATAATCTACGGACGTTGCATTTTCTATCCTCCTGTCTTCTACTTGTTTTCCTTTTGCTTCTACCTCTCATTTCCCATGGAGCATCATATTCTTCTGCCTCTCAACATCAACATATGATTACTATCAGACACCTAACATACAGTATTACAAGTAAATTAAGGGGTAGATGTAGATTTTAGAGTCAGTTTCTCAACAAGTTTTTTATGCAACATGTAGCACTACTGGGTCCAAAACTGATTAAACTCCAAAGGATCCAGTTAAATATTTATATTGATTTAATTAAACTGGGATTACATTCATATCTGAAGCTGACTCCATACCACAATATTTACTCATTTACCTATTAAAGGATTAAAAGTTTCAGCTGCAAAAGATTAATCTGTTCAAATTTACACTCCTGTCTGTGTTTATTAAGAACACTCCCAAAGGAAATTTAAATATGACTTTTTTCTATTTCTAATGCCTTTCACAAAAAGGCCTTTAAGAAAGACTACTCTGCCTTAGTGTCCAGCAGCCTGAATGAAAATATAGCTGTGTGAATAGACCAGACTTCTTTCAAATTTAGCATCTCTTTAAAAAAATCCCTAATATCCATAAAGTGAGCAAACTGCTGCTGCCCCCGAGAAGAAAACAAATCATGTGGGAAAGCCTTTTCTATTTTTCTATTGATTACACTAACTTAATAAAACAAATCTGTTCTCCTCCCACCCAACTTCTGCTCTTACCCTCAGTTTTTGAGCACGTTACTCCTCTTTGCTCCAATATTCCTCATCAACATGACAGTTCCTGACCTACTTACACACTTTCCTTCACCTCCAACCCCTGCTGCCAAATTTTTTTCCCCACTCCCATCTTCTCAGATGTCTGCTTGTTAGCTCCTGCTTCTCACTCTCTTTCTACCCTTTCTTTAATTTCTTTTTCTTTCTCAGATTTCACAGATACAACTTTACTTGTATTTGAGCCAGGCTCCTTCCTCTTCATTGCAGTTCTTGGTGTTGCTTTCTTCCACACAAAGACCAACCAAAATATTCTTCATAATTTTGGTAAAATTTCACAGTTTCTGCTGACCTGAACACACCACAGTCAGATCAGTTGGGAGCACAATATTTAGTCCAGAGTATGGAGACACCCAAATTTCATCCCCCCCAAACATAAACAAAAACATTATGAGGATTTTTGCATGAAAGGAGTGAAAAAATTCATTTACCCTAACACCTTCTTGTGAGTCATTGAGAAGTTAAAAAAAAATCAGTCCAACTACACTTATAATTCTAACATGGTAAAATCAAAACTATGGCTATTTCAAGATTTTAAGCCTATTTCAAGATGATACATGTCATGTAACATGCAAATAGATAACTTTATTTCATCCCTTTCAGAAAGTATTATCGCGTTTTCCGGCTTCACAGTATCCCAAAATAACTGAAAAGTTCATCCACTGGAGAGTCTGTAACGGGGGTTTTGTGAAAGTGCGTGAGAACTATGTTTTTCCAAATTAATGCAAAGTGATGCATGCTCAGAAAAATGACACCAGATACACTGGGGAAGGACATGAGTCAGAACCTGGAAGGCAGCAGAATTACCCTACTTACTAAAATAGACTTACTGACTATTAAGCTATGTATATAGTTAGCATAAAATAGAAATTGTTCATTGTATTTATTCTGTTTGGTGATACGATAAACATACAGACCACAGAGCTTATATTTATTAAACATAGAGCTGTGTCTAAAAAACTGAAATTGTTCAAATGATATGACCAAAAAAAAGCATTATTGAAACAATGTGAAATCTTATATGCTTAGGTAGGATGAAAACCCCCACTTCCTTTTAAAGCATCAACACACTGCCAGCCCAAACTTCACGTGCCAAGTCACAAGTTCATGAAGAATTCTCCTGAGCGTGTTTTAAACTGCCGACGGTGCATGTGAAAGGAGATCAGGTCTGAAAACCATGCACAAGAATAAAACCCTTGTTGCAAGATAGCAGCATTGATGAGTTGAGGGGAGGGGAGGGAGCAAAACACTTCCAGATCCATACAAGGCACACAGTGTTCTGCTCCCAAAAAGGAAATATTAATTTCAGTGCACATTTTTGGAGTGCCATTTCAATGACACACATAAAGCCTTACCCTTGCATTTGCCCTGCTCCCAAGCTAATTCTTTTCCAGATGCCTTTTTTTTTTTTTTTTAAGAGAAAGAGGTTGCAGACGAGTTTATGAGTGAAAGAAGTGGGTTAAGATAAAACTTCAAAGAGAGGAAGCATGGCTGAAAAAAAAAATTGTCCAGAGATGCTGCAGGCAGCTAATTCTTTAGTCCCATAATATTTTAAGCTGTACTACCTCGGTGCAGGTACTGCAAGAAGTGGTCCCATTATCCTCAAACATTTGATGTATTCTTCCCATACACTTTGCTACCATCAATTCTGGCATTTGTTTAGCGATTTCCTCTGGCAAGTCAGTCTTCAGCAGCACCAGTCCCCCAGTCAAGCACAGACACCCAACGCGGCTGATGTGAAACAAAGCAGCAGCAGCAGCTGAAGGCACTGAGGAGACAGGCATCATGCTTTTCAAAGGCTGTGCCAACTTCTGTCAGGCTAAAATGCTTGTGAAACTGAGGTGTGTCGGTTCTCAGAAGCACCAGGGAACGTTCTAGCAACAGCCCTTGGTCCCATCCCTTTGTTGTCCCAGCAATCCAATCCAGAAACCTCCTTAATACACAGGATAAAGGGCAAATAAAGGAGCAGAGTTTGCTTTATTCTGGGTGTTCCGCCTGCTCAATCATGTCTGGTTCCAGGCAGTGGTTTTCGGGCAGCCGAGGGTTTTGCCAGCTGGCTCTGATCCCAAAGGCTGGCAGCAGCCTTGCAGCCCCCCATGGCTGCTGTGGCTCCCCCTGCCAGCAGAGTAGGGGCAGCTTGGACACCAAACACAAAAGGGGTGCTCGCCCATCTATAGGTAAAACACAGCAGGCTCGATTACTTTGTAATAAGGATGTAGTTGCTTCTCACTTAGGAGCTACAGGGGTATTTTCCATCCTGTAGCTGCCTCGCTGTAATCCAACCACATTCTCCCGGTAGGTCACTATGCCTGTGCGGAGGGAGCACTGCCGGACTCCTGGGCAGCAGCAGCCACAGAGTTTTGGGAGGTCCTTCCCACAGTTTCCTTAGGAGGGGCACGGAGAGGGAGGCTCTCACCCCTCCTCTCCGGCCTCCGGCCGTAGCACACGAGGGGATGCTCTAAAGCCGCCTCGGGGGAAGTTCAGGTTGAGTAGTAGGGACAAACTCAACACGGAGAGAGTGGGAATCCTGCATGGGAATCACAGAATTGTCAGGGTTGGAATGGACCTCTGGAGATCCCCCAGTCCAACCCCCTGCCAAGGCAGGGTCACCTGGAGCAGGTGACACACGAACGCCTCCAGGTGGGGTTTGAATGTCTCTGGAGAGGGAGATTCCAGCGCTCTGCCACCCTCAGCTTAGTAAATTCTCCCTCACGCTGGGGAACTTCTCGTGCTTTAGTCTACAGCCCTTGCTCCTTGTCTTGTCTCTGGGCACCACCGGCAAGAGTCGGGCACCATCCCTCTGGCCGCCGCCCGCGAACGGCTTCCCGGGCAGCGGTGGTGGCCTAAGCCCTCGAGCGTCGTAGCAGCACTCGAAGTTCCATTGCTCGCATTCCCTGCGGGAATGCCGGGGCGGGGCCGCCCGTGACGGCTGCGGAAGAGGCGTCACAGAGGGGCGGTATCGTCCCCCAGCGGAGGAAGGACGGGCTCCAAGATGGCGGCGCCGGAGGAGCGGCTCGTGTCGGAGGGCGAAGGCGGCGCCCCGGGCTCGGCGCGGCTCTCCCCGGCCCCGCTGCCGGAGGCCGCCGAGCCGCTGGCGCC
>VZRV01000144.1:261997-280283 GCA_013398115.1 Falcunculus frontatus
GAGCCGCTGGCGCCCATGGAGCCGCCGCCTCAGAGCAACACGCTCATGGGGCTGCCCATCGTGGCCATCGAGAGCATCCTCAGCTTCCTGTCCTACGATGAGACGAGCCAGCTGCGCCTGGTAGGGGCCGCGGAGGGGAGGCGGCGGGGCGGGGGCCCCGCTGCGGCCGGGACCGGGCTCAGCCCGCCGGGCTCAGCCCGCCCGGGCCGGGGCAGGTGTGGGGGTTTCGGCGGCCCCGGCGCCCCTCGCCGGGCTGCTGCGCTCGCCGGGGAAGGGGCTGGATGAGATGGGGTGGGGTGAGTGGGATGGGGCTTTATCCCTTCTCCAGTCTCCGTGTGCGCTTCCATACAAGCACTCCTAAAGCTCTTTTTTCCGTCTGTTCTTTCATTCCTTTCGCGCTCTGTGGGAAAGCACCGGGCTGCTGGAGACTCATTTCTCCTAGTGACTGGTTGGGGTGGGTAGTCTATTGTGTCTCATATGTGTGTTTATTTCTACTTATAGAGCTTAAGCCTACAAGTGTAGGAGGTGATGAGCCTGCTGCTCCAAGAACCCTCCCCTGTCTAGAAATGTGGGTCAAAAAAGAAGATGTAAAAAAAAAAAAAATAAAGACCGCCTGCTTCTTCCAGTGTTAGTGGTAGATCTAATAACATATAGTATCTGCACCTCTGAACTTGATAATGCCAAAAAACCCCGCAGCTGTCAGCGAGGAGATCAATGTATATCAATATTTAACTGCCTGCATAANGCGCCCATGGAGCCGCCGCCTCAGAGCAACACGCTCATGGGGCTGCCCATCGTGGCCATCGAGAGCATCCTCAGCTTCCTGTCCTACGATGAGACGAGCCAGCTGCGCCTGGTAGGGGCCGCGGAGGGGAGGCGGCGGGGCGGGGGCCCCGCTGCGGCCGGGACCGGGCTCAGCCCGCCGGGCTCAGCCCGCCCGGGCCGGGGCAGGTGTGGGGGTTTCGGCGGCCCCGGCGCCCCTCGCCGGGCTGCTGCGCTCGCCGGGGAAGGGGCTGGATGAGATGGGGTGGGGTGAGTGGGATGGGGCTTTATCCCTTCTCCAGTCTCCGTGTGCGCTTCCATACAAGCACTCCTAAAGCTCTTTTTTCCGTCTGTTCTTTCATTCCTTTCGCGCTCTGTGGGAAAGCACCGGGCTGCTGGAGACTCATTTCTCCTAGTGACTGGTTGGGGTGGGTAGTCTATTGTGTCTCATATGTGTGTTTATTTCTACTTATAGAGCTTAAGCCTACAAGTGTAGGAGGTGATGAGCCTGCTGCTCCAAGAACCCTCCCCTATCTAGAAATGTGGGTCAAAAAAGAAGATGTAAAAAAAAAAAAAATAAAGACCGCCTGCTTCTTCCAGTGTTAGTGGTAGATCTAATAACATATAGTATCTGCACCTCTGAACTTGATAATGCCAAAAAACCCCGCAGCTGTCAGCGAGGAGATCAATGTATATCAATATTTAACTGCCTGCATAAGGAGCCTGATGTAAACCATGTCATATTATGATAAGCTGCTGTCTTACTGAATCTCTTACGAGGTTGTAAATGGAATAATAGTGAGGGAATTAATGCACAGCTTATGTAACTCAGTAAACATGCATGTACTGCACCGTTCCTATTTTAAGAACTCGATTAGTCTAAACTGGATAATATTACAAGCATATTTCTGCAGGAAATTGGACTGCCTGTGTCCTGGATCAGCAACCTGAAGTGTTGCATCCTGACTGTAACTTTAAACCAAAAGCTCTTCAAGTAGAAAATCTGTTCTTATTTATACTGCTCCAAGCACACCAGTTCCTAAATATTTCTAGTGTGCTGTCAGTACACTGAAGACTTCAGCTTCTTCTGTAGGAGTAGGTAATGGATCTGAAAAGAAATGTATTTTGAGAACCACAGAATAGCCTGAGTTAAAAGGGAGCCACAAGGATCATGGAAGTCGAGCTCCTGGCCCTGCACAGGACGTCCCCAAGATCACGGGTGGTACTTGCAGTTTGACCAAAGGGAAGGGAAGTACATCACATGCTGTTTGGATATGCCACGTTTCAGGGTTGGAATTGCAACGCCAGGCACAGCCCGTGGCTGCACCTTTCCCGTTGCATCTTAGGAATGGTAGTGCCTGTGGGAGCTCTCACAAGTCAATAGAGGGCTTTTTCTTTCTCTAGCACTAAGTGCTGGTAAGCAATGCTGTGGTGGCAGTGAAGGTGAGAGCAGGAAAGGTGGTGATGTCAGGACTAAACCAGCTCTTTAACTCTCACTGGTACTTAGGAAGTAAAATGTAACACTTTTATGCTCTCTTATGTAGCACCTCCCAAGTTCATTTTTTCCAGAAGAGGACTGCCCCTTTCATAAGTTTCAGAAATACGCAAAACCAGACTGGATAAATACCAACTTTGAAACATCCATAGAACAATACTGGGCGTAAAATCAAGGAAACTATTCAGTTGGTCTTTCCCTATTTTTAGTTTTTGAGTCAGTGACAGCCAAGAAAATTAATCTCCATCAAATTCCTAACTGTTCCCTTAAGCACATCAGAAGGCATTATGAGCATTCTTTTGAGAAGAAAGTAGCCTTTTGTTAACCAGCAGTAATGTAAAGAATCAGAGCCCTTCTGGTTTGAGCCCATAAGCTTGATCAGCTGGGTCTTTCAGGTGCCTGTTCAGAGCTGAAGGTGTTCTTTTGGCAGTTCACTGAGAGGCAGACACAGAATGTTCTTCGTAGCTCCAGGTGCTGTTGACAGAGAATTAAGGTAGCCTTTAAAAGTAACAATGCCTAGGCATAAATTCTTAATGAAATTTCATGACTTCTGGATTTTTCAAAGTGGTGAGTAGCCTTTGGAAAGACCTGTATATTCCTGCTCTAAGATCTGCCTTGCCCAAACAGTAAATTTTTGTTTTCTGTGAGAACTAACTTGAGCTGCTTATCAAAAATAAATAGGTGTATCTTATAATAAGTAGTATTCTACTAAAGATACATTACAGGACCACATTAATTGAATGACAGATATTAAATTGCTCAGGTCTCAAGCATATTAGAAACGTGCCCAAAAGCAGCCTCATTACCCCTTAGAACATGGCATTCCATGGGATAAGGCATCTTGAGGAAGGCAGGAGGATCCAGGACATCAATCACCCTAAACAAAGTTTGATCATACATGTTTAGACAAAAAAATGTGGATTCTCTAAACCAGTCATTCTGATGCATTCTCTGGGTCCCAGTATGGAAGGAATGGATGTCCTAATCTGCTTTTTATTTTGGATCACCTTAGCTCAGTGATCCATAAAAAAAAAGAAAAATAAATTCTTTGAGTTGAACTGGGTTTGAATCTACAGTGTATACAAGACAACAGACTAAGGAGTTGGCTGGGTGGGAGGCTATAGAACACCAGAATGTTTTCAGATTGAAATGGAGATAGGAACATGCATTGTTTATGTAGAGCATAATCTCAGGCATAAGATCCAGAAGTCTTTTTCTGTCACCAAAGGATGAGGTAAAGAACATTTCCTGCTTGTGATGATTGCCATCAGGCAAGGCAAGATCGTGGGCCCCTCATTGTGCAAAAAGCATTTGCTTTCCTGAGCATAATGCTTTCTGCTATTCCTGGGGTTACTGCGTGTGAAAGCATAAATGAAGCACCTTCTGGTTAAGCAGTGAAGTAGATCTAAGGAACAGAGACTGAACAATAGGTATTCAGACAGCAGTCGTGTCTGAAATGAGGGAAATCTTGAGCTCTCAAACTTCTGTTCAGACAAAGTGAATGAGAGGAAAAGCAGCAGCATTTTGCTCTCAGCCCTTCTGAGTATTTACTTCATCTGCTTCCTCTGATGGTCACCATGAGAGAAACAGAAAACCCCAAAGATCCCAATGTCTGAAGCTGTAATGCTCTGGACAAGCCTACTGTGCGTGCTGACAGGGAAGCTTGCTATCTTCCAGCTTTTGAAAGCTCCTTTTACTGGGATATTTTTAGTGACTTGCAGAAGCTTTGAAATTTTTACCTCAGTGGGATGATAATGAAGTTCTTATATTCCAGTTTCTTTTTCAGTCACATGTCTGAGCTTGGAAAGGCACTTCCATTCAGGCTATTACTACAACAAGCATGATTAAAATCACACAATCTACAACCTCCTTCCATGAACACTCTGAGAGGGTTATCTTGGATTCTGACACACATCAGAATTGACAGATTCTGCAGCAAACTTGTGCTTGTTTCCTGCACAGCACAAATAAGAACTGATAGCCTTTGGACAGCATGACTTTAATATTCACAGTTTCAGTCAGTCTGTAGTTACAGGCATTTCTATTTTAAAGTTTCTTGATGAAGTCACAAACATTTTGCCACTTACTTTACCCTAATAAAGGCATTTTACAGAACATGGTTCTGTATGCCCTCTAAGAAAAAGAACAATCTAAATACTCTAGGATATTTTGTATCTGTTTTGGAGTTGGTTATCTGGTAGTAAAGCTTGGAAGAAATAAGACATGCTTGAGGAAATGGAAATTAGTAGATTGTGTCATTTTAGTTTGTTTACAAATGAAGTGGAAAAATAGTTCATAGGATCATAGAAAGCTGTTGACACATAAAAGCACATGAAGAAGCAACCTCTCTTTCTGCTTTTCACATGGACTTGGAATGCCTTTCTAACCCTGAAATTTGAACACAGGATCTGGTTGGAATTGACCTTTGAGGAAACACAGCCTCTTTCAGCTGTGACTAGAATAAGAAAATATTCACCAAAATTGCAAAAGCAAGTATAAGGAAATTCAGCTTATGATCTGTCGAATAGCTAATATCAAACTGTCTTGGACTACTATGGACGTCTAAAAGTATAATGATGCTACTTTACATATGACTGACTGCAGTCTAGAAGAGGTGTATTTTCCTATAAATATAGGTGTTATATGGTTTACATGGTGAACCAGCTGAGAATGAAGAGATGATTGGTAAAATAACTTGCAAACAAACACTTTTGATTTCTGATGGTACTGGTGTTCGGGTTCTAGACTGATGATTGGCATAAATATGGGTGATGTCGAGAAATTGGGGCAAATAATTCTTCATGCTGTGTAGGGTAAGCAAAGGGGGAAGATTAAAAACCCCAGTGCGGTTCGTGTCTTGGGCTGCAGCTCCCTGGGAGGGCCTCTCTGCCACCAGATGTCACTGTGCACGAGGTTAAAACCCTCTCTGCCGCCTCCGAACGTGGAGCTGAGCGTGGCTGGAGCCTGTTTTCCTCCTGTGCCCGGTAACTGCAGAGCTGACGCAGCCCTTGAGCAGGTACCAGTTCCTGCTTCAGGGATTCGGTACCGTGAGAGCTGCGGGAAAGTTGCAAAGCCTTGACTCAAAAACGATTTAAATCGGTGCGCTCCTGGTACAGCTACGAGTTTAGGGGAAAAAGAACTATTTCCCCCTTCCTGGAAGGAAGGGCCATCATTTTTCCATATACACGGGAGATGATTTAACTGGATCACTGAATGTGGGATCACTGAATGTGGGGCAGAGGGTGCTAAGACTCTCCCTCTGTGGTTTGCCTGTCTGATCCTTCTTTGTGAACCAGAAAGATCTAATACGGAGGAGCACAGACAGATCCACAGTCACTGCTTAATGGCCTGTTTATACAGATCTGTCTGAAAATGGTCAGTTCTCACAGAACTTAAACCAGCTGTGACTAGAGGGAGACTCACACAGCAGAACTTCTTTCTGTTTATACAGAAGGCATTACCCAAAGTAATTGCAGGCTTCTCTGGGAGAGGTGAGAATGTTCTTCCTCAAGGTCTAAACTTACATGGACTTAAAAGTTATGAAATGAGGAGTGTATGGAGGAAAGGAGTGTTTATTAAAAAAAAAAAAAGAGCCTATTTCTTGGCAAGTGGGGTCCCAGTGGGAGCTGTGGACTTTAGTACCTAAAAAACCCCAACAAAACCAAAATCAATTTCAAAGAACAGTTGGGTCATTAAGGTCTTGCATCTTCAGAACTGAATAGCAATTGCTTTAAACTTTTGTACAAGTTGCCTTTGTCCTTTAACTGGTAACTTTGTGAAGGGTTAACTTTAGCAGTTTGTTATATCTTCTGCAGCTCTTAATGTCCCTTATTCCTAAATCTGTGGGGCAAAAAACCCCTGCGACTATTGGCGTCCAACATAGCAAATAAAGGAATCTTTTAAACAGAGGAGGAAAGACTTTTTTATATGAAAATGAGAATCTTGTTCCATGTGCAATGTTTTGCATGTGTTTTTAAATTTAATTGTGGTTGACTTCAAAAAACATAAACCTTAAACACTGGAAGAAAACCACCATGATTTCTTGTCTTTAAAGGTTTCTTTTTTTGAGACTACAAAATAATAATTTGATACACCAGAATCACTCTGGAGACCATGCTAAAAGCCAGGCATGGGCATTTGCAACTTCCATTAAAATCAGAGGAAATTGTATCTGCTTCTAATAGGTGGCATTCAGCCTACTGTCTCTTGTTAGGCAAAATCAATAGATTTATTTGTGAACTATGGAACATAGCTGCTCCTTTTTGGAGTATCATGATCTTTGGTGGAAATGGGGACGCCTTAATCTCAGCTGCAGTTCTTGCTTGTTGAAATGGAACAAAAACCAATTAAGAGAATCTTTTGCTACCTGGCAAGTAGTGATAAGATAATAGTAAAAGTGACTTGTGGACTTAATGGAGCCTTAAGATTTCCTTTTACTTTATACTTAAATACAGGTTTGTAAGCGAATGGACTTGGTTTGCCAGAGAATGTTAAATCAGGGATTTCTGAAAGTGGAAAGGTACCACAACTTGTGTCAGAAGCAAGTTAAAGCTCAACTTCCAAGGTATGTACCAGTTAAAACTGTAATTAAATTTAATTGTGATAGATTCATTTAAGCAGATTATTGAAAAGGAATTCCTTTCTGGCTAATTCCTCTTATGTGTCTTGAAAATTTGAGTCGCATTTGCCTTTATTTAATTTTTTTTTCTAAAAGCACCTTGAACCTAAGATTTAATTTCACAGAATAATGGTGTGAAAAGTGTGTCTGGTATTTCAAACAGAGAAGACTGGGTTCTGTATTACTCAACTCTTCTGGCAAACCAAGCGAGGATTCCTGGGAATGAATAAATGCCATTCCTTTTTAAGACCAGCTGCCTTCACTGATCATTTATCAAAGACTCTGCTTTTAAAAAAAGGGCAAGGTTTTTCACTGACAAGGATTAAACAGGAACAAGGAAGAGGGATTTGACATGTGAGCATTACTGGGAACTGGTTTTTCACTAAAGCAATGTCTTTCTTCCTCTTTCCAGTGAATAAGTGCAGCTGCTGCTGTGTCCTATCAGATTTCCCAGTCAGAGTGAAGGAACTAAATGCTACTTACCATAGAGACCCTTTGTCAAAAAGCATTTCTATCTCAACTTAAACTTCATAGCAAGCACTAGTAATATATTACATTTACTATTTCAATTGCATTGAAGTACTGACCCTATGATGGGGGGGGGGATAAAAATATTCACACTGACTCAGTGTTTGCTGATAGTTCTGAAACCTTGTTCTTAAATAGTCCTAAATTACATATGGAATTTATGGATCACATAAGGTATAGTAATTATTTAGAGAACAAACTTTGTCTGAGAAAGTGTAGTATGCTGTTACTAGCTGAGTCTCAATCTGTATCTTTTATTTCCATGGAGACAAATGTTAGTGGCTACAGGGTTTTAAGGGTGAAATTAACTTGACAAATGTTACAGTTTGATTTTTTGACTCCTTGTAAAATCAGTGTCACCTTGTGGTCTATTTTCTAGACGGGAGTCAGAAAGGAGAAACCATTCATTAGCTCGTCATGCAGACATCCTTGCTGCTGTGGAAACGAGACTCTCTCTCTTAAATATGACTTTCATGAAGTATGTGGATTCCAATCTCTGTTGCTTCATACCTGGAAAGGTAAAATGTAGACTATATTATGTGAATATGTATCTGTGTTTAAAAAATAGGATTGTGTAACTTAACCTGGCACAGCTGGGGCAAATTGATACAGAGAGTGTGTGTGTGTGTATATACATACATACATACATATAGATAGATAGATAGATAGATAGATAGATATGTATATACATATATATAAACTGTGTTTCACATACTTGCAAACAAACCTACAAGCCAATACTGTGTTTTACCAGGCAGTCTGAAATGAATAAACCAGACTGTATTTAAATATTAATGATTAAATTTGATTTCTATTTGCCCTTAGATTCTCTCTTGATTCTGACATTTGATTTGTGGTATACTCATCCTCTGCAACCTTTTAGAAAAAACATGTGATCAGGCCATCTGAAGATGTAGTAATTTAGACTACATATAACACTAAGCACTCAGTCAATCAAGATTTTAGGCACCTTTCTTAAGGATTTGAGTACTTCAGGTTAATTGAATTAAGATATTTAGTATGTCAAAACACTGTTCAGTACTGCAGTGGATGGTATATTTTTGTACAGTAGGTGGAATTAGTTTTAAATGTAGAATGTATTAAATGGGAACATTACTGAGCAGTTCTGGTGTTTTAGAATACTAGCCCAACATTAAATATAAATTATGCAGGCAAGATGTACATTGGAGATACCGATGTTTTATAAGCTGTGAAATCACCAGTGCACAGGGGAATTGAAAAAATCATGCTCAGAGGAAGACTCAGGGATTAAATGAGATCAGTGAACATTATCCTAATGCTCTATTCATTGATCTTTCCATGTAAGGTTCGGATATGTTTGCGTTACTTTTTTGTGGGCAGAGAACTGAATTGCAGTGGGATGAATGGAAAAGTCATCTCTTGGATTCTGAGGAAGCATGCAGGCATTTATGCATGCAGTGGTAGGATAAGCTGTGGATGTGGAATGTATTCTTATCTTGAAGCAGTAACTATTTCTGTACACTCCTGTTGACCTGATATTTAATTAATTTTAAACTATATTCTTACTTGACTTTACATTCTATTTTTTATACACCATGGGTTTTTAAAAAAATAATATAACAAAGTCAAATGAACTTAAGTCCCTGATACTTACATGGTAAATGGAATACTTATAAAAAAATGTTGCCCTACTATTTTGAAGAATAGAGGGAAAGGCAGTACTCACCCTAGACCAGGGATGTGCATGAGTTGGGCAGGTGAGCTTGCCAGCCATTTTCCTTGTGGGCACCTACTTGTAAGGACCTTGATTTTATTTTGATACCCCTGCTAAAAAGTTTGTGGTTTTGGGGTTTTTTTTTTAATTATTTACTTAGTGTGTGTGTTTGCTAGCACTGCTGCTCTCTCAACACAGTTACCAGTTCACTCAAGATTAATATTTTGGTCAATCAGATTCAAGGCTTGGTGTTCACTTAGTCTGTGGTTTCCTTCCCACCTGCTTTGCTTCCCTCAGGAAATTTCACCACCAAACTGCCAGGAAGTGAATTTGTGGTAGAATATGCAAATCCTGATTTGAGGTTCAGCATTCTGTTTGATAGCAGAGCACTGCTGCAAGGTTTTATATTGAGGATGTTGTTGCTAACAGGATAAAAAGTGGATGAAATTAGAGAAGTCTGTTGTTGTTTGTTGCTTGATGAGAAACTTAGGTCTTGTTTAGCTTTTGCAACTTTTTAGCTAAGCTTCGTTTATCAGAACAAAAGGTGCAACTGTATTACAACGTCCTTATTATGTGTGTTCTTCAGGAAACGCTTCAAACATTCTTAATCCTGTGCAAAATACCCGTGTAGCTTTGGGTAAGAGACCAGCACTCCTATCTTGACCTGCCTCAGACTGTAACTCATAAATTAATGAGATACCCTTCATCTCTCTGTATCTCTCCTAACCAAAGGGCTTGTTTCCCAAACCCGTCAGGAGAGTTTTGTTCTCTGTCAGTAGTGGGTTGATGTTTTGTAAATGAGGCTATTTTGGACTTAATCTGAATTTGAAATATTTTGTGTGTATGGAAGTGGACTCAAGTAAATATTTACAGCTCTTCAGGCTGACATAATGCTAATTCTTGCTTCTCCAATTACGTGTTTCGTGGCAGGGGTAGTGACTGCTCTGCTTTGGGGCTTCTTGCTTCAGGTTCTCCTGAAGGAAATGACCATGCTCTGCTGAGTATAGATTATATAACTTGTAACTCAGCTATGGCTGTACTTAAAATTTCATATAATGAACATTATTTCATGATTTTGAAGAGAGCTGTTGTGATAGATTAAATGAATAGCTTCTCTGATATATCATGAACAGCACTTCAAAAAGCTGATCTGGAATTAAAACACACAGTAGTGTGCAACTATTATGTGGTAAAAACCCCTGAATATGCCAGAATTCCTAGAACAAGGTGAAATAATCTTGCTTTTATCAGAAAATCCTAATTCTTCTTAAATGTTTTAGGTAATAGATGAAATTTATCGAGTGCTAAGATATGTAAACTCTACAAGAGCTCCTCAGAGAGCTCATGAAGTTCTTCAAGAACTAAGGGACATTTCCTCCATGGCTATGGAATATTTTGATGAGAAGATTGTTCCAATACTGAAAAGAAAGATGCCTGGGTCAGATGTATCGGGACGTCTAATAGGAACTGCCCCAGGTATTAATTCCAACGTATAGTTAAGTTTTATTTAGTTTTTCTGTAAAAAGTCACATCGCTGTATGTTTTCAAAGCTCCCTCCCTTAAATGGGAGCTTTATTACATAAATATTGATGATACTTGTTTCTTAAGAATGCTAACTGAAATTCATTTGCTTTGAAATTTAAGGAGCCTTTGTACTACCAAAAGAACAGTCACTTGAATGTATGTTAGAATTATGCATAGAGTGTATTCATTAAACAAACGCTTTTGTGCCACCAATGAATGAGACTTTATCAGTGCATTTGGTTGAAATTTGGCATATGAGATGACAACTCGATGCCTTTGATTTTTAGGACAAGCAGCAAATGAATTTGCCTAAGCTGTAGTAGTACATAGAGGGCTAGAATGGGCTTTTTTACTTTACTGGGGGTACTATTTTATGCACTAACAAGCAAAATAGTTCCAGGTAATCTTGAAAAAGCAATTAAAATAACAGTCTATAAGTAAGCCATTAAACTGGTCCTCCATATACTCTGTCAGACTTTCCAGAACTTTTGTGAACCAAACCCTAAGGTAGTTGCCTCATGGCCGAAGTTATCCTAGTGGTAAAAGGCAAAAGATTGGTAAAATTGTAGAGTTTTCCCTATACAAGACATGTTCACACTTTAGGAACTGTGAAATTTAACTCTCTAGAAGGATAACTTAGTAAAAACAACATCTTAAGCAAAAACAGTAGGCCTAACTGCAGATGCTTTTGTTTCTCGTATGTCCTGTCCATCCTTATAGCCATAAGTGTGTATGCCAACTTATAATTATATCCTGGTAGTTATACTTTCATTTTTAAAAATTATATACTTTTAAAGAAATTATATATGGGTTTAAGGTTTTTTTTAAATTATATGTGTTAATATAAACTGAGCCTCTCAGCTGAGGAATTTTTGCCCAAACCCACAGTTGATGGCAATCAACTTTTCAAGGCCAAGGCTTTGTGGTGCATAAAATGCCTCTCTCTTGTTGAGGGTAAGGGCATAACCTCTCCATCCTAATGGAAAAAAGGAGGAGACTGTTCCAGACTCTTCTGTCTGTAGAGCACCTAAAGTTGCACCTTACTTGCACAGCCTTGCTAGAAGAGTATAATGATAGCAAAAGTGATAGATATCTTTTATGGCAGAAAAAGTGAAAGAAATTATACAGTAGCTGTTAGTCTCCTTGATTTGCAGGAACTTTATTAGAGTCAACAGTTCCAAGCTCAGATTCCAGTATGGTTTTAGTGCTTAGGAAGAGTGACTCTAAAGAAGCATGGAAAATAAATTCCTTTCTTCTAAAATGTAAGTTATACTGAAAAACCTTGTTAAGTTCCAAACTACAAAATTTTAGAACTTTAGCTGTCTGCAACTAAGACAGCAGAATTTTGCTGGTCTAATGAAAGATATTTATTCAGTCTTAACTATTCCATATTAAGTAATTTATAGATGTTTTGTGAGATATTGTCTTAACGTCTGTGACACTAAGTCTAGATGACAACACAGTATCTCTATGCAATTTTTGATACAGCAGAAGGAGGGGGGCATATATATAGGGAATGAATTATGAACTTTTTTCCAGACTACTGAAAAGCTGTAAGTATTTTAAATTAAACTGGTTGTGCTCTGAGATTACCACATGCTCTTGTTAGACACTTAAGACTGTAAATCTGTTTACTTACTTCACATAACTTACAACCAGTATTCAGATTCATGTGGGGAGTAGGGGTAAGCAAAATATGAACACTGGGGCACCGTTTTTATCCATAAATTGCAGAGGATTAATCACAGTTCTCTCTGAAGTTCCAGGGCCCTCTGCAGCACTGACAACAATGCAGCTGTTCTCCAAGCAGAGCCCTTCTAGGCAGGAAGTCACCAAACTGCAGCAGCAGGTGAAAGCCAATGGCACGGGCCTGACGGCGCTAAAGCGGGAGATCTCGGAGCTGCGCGTCAAAGTGCAGGAGCAGCAGAAGCAGCTCCAGGATCAAGACCAGAAACTGCTTGAGCAAACCCAAATCATTGGGGAACAGAACGCCCGCTTGGCTGAGCTGGAGCGCAAGCTGCGAGAGGTGATGGAGAGCACAGTAGGGAATTCCTCAGGTTCTGGCTCAAATGAACAATCTCCCAGGAAACGGAGGAAGGCGGTTGATTCCACAGACTGTCCTAGGAAATCTAAACGCCTTCGGAACAGAAAATAACCTGGGAGGAGATGGCGCCTTCAGGAGGATACACTGCTCTAGTAGCCCAAGCAGGTCTGCTTGTTTGGATACTGTGACCAGCTTCATGGTGTCACTTAGGCTGCTGGCTCTTCAAAACACCACTTAGACTTGAACAGTAATTTTCTTTCATTGACTTTTCCCCTGCTTTCTATATGGGTGGGCCTAATGCACAGAATCTTTAAGATTTGCAATAGCTACATACTAACCAGACCTGCTCTGTTATGTTTTGAAGGGTTAACCTTTTTTTTTCCGTGCAGATGTGTTTAAAGTAAACTTATTTGTGTTTATGCATATGTTCACACAAAATCTTAAATAAATTGTCTTAACTGACTAAACGGTTAAGCGTAAAAACAGATGTCCTGTTCACTTGAAGGTAAGATCTGCTTTTAAAACCTTGTTTTTGAGAACTTGACCTTTTTTGTTACAAGTGACCTTGTCTGGAATGTCTGAAAAGTAGTTAATACTTTTTGGGGTTCTCTGTAATGAGTAAAACTGACTTCTTAAGCTACAGTATTGGCTATATATTTTTGTAAACTTACATGGAAGGGCCTTCTATCTAGTCTTCACATGCACACACCCTGGTTCTAGGTCTTGGGAGCCGTATTCTACATTTGCATGGATAGATGCATGTACAGCTTAGTCAGCCTGCCAAAAGCACTTGCCTGAAACTGTTCCAAACTCTGGGAGAGAGCACAGAGCCCTGTCAAGCAATTCCTTTGTTCCTCAGCCATACCTTAGCCTCTGCTTTCAGCACAACGGCTTCCTTACGGTGAGGTGGTCTGGGGAGTGTTTGAGTGGCAGGAGCGTTTGAGCCTGGGCTGTGTGGCTGCCACTTGCCCTGCCTGGAAGGCAGGGATTTATTGTTAGCCAAAGCTAGAGAATTGAGAGGCTGCCTGTGCATCACTTGGGTCGTAGGCCAACATCAAACACCTACAAATGGTCCCTGGAGTCACCAAGCTCGGGGGGCATCATTTGAGTGAAATGCTGTATTATGGAAAAACTTAAACTATTTTGTGTGTCTGTGTTGGGGTTGGGGTGGAAATTTCTCTGTAACACTGATGACAATATTCTAAGCTTTCCTTATCCTAAAAGGTAAATCACTTCAGGCAAAGCTTTAATTTCTTTTGCACTTCTGTTTTGAGCTTGTAACTGGAAAAGCATGTCTTGCACTGTTCAGTCTCTCTGGTCACTTTAACCACCTCAGAGTTGTGTACAGTGATTATTCCCCCTGCCCCCATCTGTATATTTTTGGAATCTTATACAAATACCATTGTCCTTGGTTTTGTTTTAATGTACTAAACTGTGTAGCTTTATAATTTGACTTATGTTTTTTTTTTTTAACCAGCTGCGGCTTTGTCTTTAGGTGGTTCTGAATTCAACTTGGTATGGCACTGAAAATGCAAATGCTGCATTTGTAGCTGTTCACAATCTTGATATTACTGCTGTGGGTTAAAGTGCCAGTTCATTTTGTATGGCTGTCAGCATAACCTAGTGGCTGTATTTAAAGCACCAAACAAATCAGAAGTTGTCTGGTCAGATGTTATGTAATTGTGGAAAACTGACATTTTTCCTGAAACTTTAGCTACAATTTTTACTTCTAAAACATAGTAGCTTATACCAGAAGTAACATTGCAGATGCCTAATATTTGACAGTCATTTAGTTTTCAAATAAACTTCTTGGGTAATTTGAGTATTTTCCAAAAAAAAGGCATTTTTCTTAAGCATGAAGGAAATGATAAAAGGCTGTCTGAGAGAAGACTTAAAATGTTAATGGAGCATTTGCTTCTACTGGTTTTCTACAGCTCAGAATGTTTTTTACAGCTAAGTATATCTCGGAGATAGATGCCTTCTATTCAGATTAAAAATACTGGCATATACCTTATCTTTTAAAAAACAATTTTGAGTCAAAGGGTCAGCATGGTAGCTAGAGTTACTGTGTGATACAAATTACTTCAATGGTTATTTGTGATAAAAAATTCCTGTAATGGACTAATTACCTGTTACTTGTGGTTAAATACTTCCAAACAAGTATAAACCTGTGAACTGCATTTACTGAAAAGGTTTATTCATACATCTCTGAATATTCTTCACTTTAGTTGCTTTATTAACTTCTAGAATATGCAAACAATTTCCCCCTCCCCACCATCCCAGTATACAAATAGCTTCGGGTTACGCAAGAGTAGCGATTCTCTATGTGTTGGGGAATCTCTGGCTGTGCGTAAACTGAGCTGGAAAACAGTAGCCTATTGTTATGGGAAATGTTCTCTGTGAACGGTGCCAACTTGGAACCTTCAGCTCAAGGAAGTATCACGTGCTCCAGGATTGCAGGTGCATCCTGCTCCTCCATGTGCTGGCAGTAAAATGGAATGAGGCCCATGAAACTTTAAGGGGTAGAGGGGATGGTTACAAGGCAGCTCTGAGAAATTCCACAATAAAGGTGGAAAGCACGTCAGTGTTTTCTATTTCACATCCCAGAGAGGGAGACGTCAGATGGCTCTCGGGCTGCAACGTGCACCAGAGAAATACATGGAGGAAACAGAATGAAGTAATCGTTTGGACAAAATAGCTGGAACATTAATTTCTGGCACCATCTTGTCCCTTGTTAAATAAAAAGGATGCATTTTGCAATATATGAACAAGCTGATGAATCACCTGAAGTAAAACTAAATCTCTCTTCACTCCAAGTGTCTGTGCACATTTATGTGAGTTGGTGTATCAGCCTTGAGGTGGTGTTGGTAGTGATTAGTGATTGTATCATCTGTTCAAGGGAGAGCCTTAAACCAGTGAGACTGAGATGTAGTTTAGAAAGTTACATAAAAATTTATTTATTTGCAGCCACTATTCAGTTTTAGTACTTGTGTCAAGGGCTGAAAGAAAGGTCAGAGCTTGACAGAGAAAGCAATTTTAAGTGTCTTACATTTAGTTTCTTAAAATAACCTTAAACTACTGAGGCCAGCTTTACTGCTTTTCTAAAAATAGCAGCTTGCGTGGAAACTGCTTTTTGTTTCATAGTGAGGTTGGAGATTTTTTTTTACGAATTTGTGTACCCAGTGAACATGGTGAAAATGAGATCAAAAGATACCATAGTGGTACTTTTTTGAGGGAAAAGCTGTTTGCAACCAGGTCTTGCTTCCCAAATTGAACAGCTTCTACGTAACTACAGTGTGTAAGGACCCTCCAAACCTGGGCTAATGGATGTAATAGGTAGAAGTGCTGAAGGAAGAAAGGCTTCCTGCTTAACAAGATAAATTTCACAGATTAAAGAACAGATGGAAACAAATGGAACTTCTTCAGTTCCTGATACTCGCTCAGCATTGCATGTTAATCACTGAATTCATTAATGCTACAAAGGATGCCTGTGTGTAACTTCCTAATGTAAAAGGTAAGACAGAACTGAACAGGAACTTAGTTGCTCTTATTCAGATCTTCTGACAGTGAATTGTGGGGAGCACTAAGATGGCCAAAGGAATTTTCAACATCAAGAGCCTCTTGAAAATAGGATGACATAGGATATAGTTGAATGTGCCTCAGCACGGGAGAGGATTCCCTGGTTTCTTGGTGTTCCTGACGGTTTTAAGAGGGTAACTAGCAAATTACAGTGATAGATTGTTACTTCATGAATAAGTAAATTCAGTTTGGACTATTTTACAGCAACACATCTGCTAGTTGTGAACTATTCTGTTAGTCTCCAGTTGCATTTCTGTGCTACTTTGCACTGTACCTGGGCCAGCTCTCCACTTTTATGGTTGTCCTTCCTGGATCTCACCTTCTCAGTTAGAAAAGAATGCACTCCTGGCTTTGGTTTACATGTAAGTGAACACTCCGGGATTTTTGTTCAAGCTGTGTGCCAGCTGAAGACAAGCTAGGTACTGGATCTTGCTGTCTTTGGAATGGAAAATGTCAGATACAGAAACCGTTGGCTTGCTGAAGACCTAATAAATCTGGATTTGTTACACGGACTGCTTAAACCAGTGATTAAACTCGGTGATTAAATAGACATTTTGCTCTCCAGTACACTTGGGCAATTATATTGTCCAAAGCTTTCCTATTTAATTTTTTTTTTTTAGTTGTTTAAACTTGTTTAACTGCTCTGGAATGTTTAGTTTATAAACCTGGGATTTTCCGTTTAATTGCCCTACTGAAATTCGTGACCATTTACAAACCTCTGTATGTTTGCAGTGCTGTAAACCTGCCTCTGTGTACTGAACTCCTGATGTGCTGTCACTCCTCCAATGCTCCTGTCATCAGCTGACACACTCCTTCTTTTGGCAGGATCCTTCCCATGGCTGAGGAGGTCTTTAGCACAATGATGGATAGTAGTGCTAATATTTGAACTACAACCAGAAGGGAACGCTGTCAGAAATGTTACGTGTGGTGTTTAGAGTGCAGCTGAGTGAAACACTTGTGGCCCTGGCAATTCTGTAGTCAGCTGCTGCACTGGCAACCCCAAAGCTTCCTGGTTTATTGTGAAACGGTCACTGACCAAAAAGTAAACCTTGCAAGGTCACGATACCTTGATGAAATCTAGACATCTGCTTAGCCTCTTACGCTGCACCAGTCCTCACAGTCTGCACAATTCAGATTTCTGTGACTAAGGAGGGAAAGGCTGAGCATAACCTTTTCCATATCTCACCTCCTTCCTTGCTGCAGTTTTCACTTCTAAATCCCACCCTAATATGCACAAATCAAAATGCATGCAAACCAAACTATTCACAGAAGTGCTATGTTTTATGGATCCTGTGCTTGGTCCACTACTTTAGATTGCAAACATTTCCAAGTAGAGATTGATTGAATTTCCCCTCCAATTGCCCTGTTGCATTTGGGACTTTCAGAAGCTTGTAGACATAAGCCTTTTGTACTCACTACTAATAAATTTTAAGTGATGAATCATAAACCTTGAGATACTAATACTACATGAAGAGATAAGGTATAATTTACTTTGTGATAATACCCTCCATTGTTTTTATCACTACTGCTGATTCAGATTGAGTGGATTTTTGATCTACTGGTTTAGATTACTATGAGTGGACAAGCACTCAAATTCCAAGCAAGTAGTAGTTCAGCTTCTACATAAAGTAATCTTTCTCAGTGAACTGCCCACAGTGTTTTATGACAAATACGTACAGCGACAGATTAAATGAAGGTTAGTTCTTACAGAGGAGTTTGTCAGAGAAATTCTTACAATATCTTACTGCAAAAAGGGAAGGAAACGGAGGCTTTGGTGTGGAGTTTGGAGTTGTAGTTCAGTACCTTTAGGCAGGGATCTGTAAGCACGGGGTCAGACCAGGACAGCAGCTCATAGGAAGGCGGTGTTTGGACGGAGGATCGCTGCTTGTGCTGCGGCGGTACCGCGGCCCCGCTCTGAGGGCTCCTCCTTCCCGCGCTTCGCTCCCGGAGCCCCCTCAGGGCCCCCCCCCCCGCCGGCAGGGGGCGCCGCCGCGGCGGGAGCGCGCCCGGCGGGCGGTGGCGGCCAATGCGCGGCGAGGG